>VZTL01034651.1:110399-146424 GCA_013400535.1 Scopus umbretta | reverse complement strand
ACACTGCTTGTGACCAGTCACCACTGGATTTAACTCCCNGCTTGTGACCAGTCACCACTGGATTTAACTCCCTTTACCACAACTCTTTGGGCCCAGCCATCCAGCCAGTTTTTTACCCAGTGAAGAGTACACCCATCCGAGCCATGAGCAGCCATTTTCTCCAGGAGAATGCTGTGGGAAACAGTGTCAAAGGCTTTACTAATGTCCAGATAGACAACATACACAGCCTTTCCCTCATCCACTAAGTGGGTCAGCGCATCGTAGAAGGAGGTTGGGTTAGTCAAGCAGGACCTGCCTTTCATAAACCCTTGCTGACTGGGCCTGATCACCTGGTTGTCCTGTACGTGACATGCGATGGCACTCAAGAACCTCCTCTCTATAACCTTCCCTAGCACTGAGGTCAGACTGACAGGCCTATAGTTCCCCAGATCCTCCCTCCAGCCCTTCTTGTAGATGGGCATCGCATTTGCTAACCTCTAGTCAACTGGGACCTCCCTGGTTAGCCAGGACCACTGATAAATGTAACTGGATTGATGAGCTCTTCTGTGAGCTCCCTCAGTGTCCTTGGGTGGATCCCATTCAGCCCCATAGACTTGTGTGTGTCTAAGTGGTGCAGCAGGTTGCTAACCATTTCCCCCTGGATTATGGGGGCTTCGTTCTGCTCCCGCTCTTCCAGCTCAGAGGGCTGGGTACCCCATGAACAACTGGTCTGACTGTTAAAGACTGAGGCAAAGAAGGCATTAAGTACCTCAGTCTTTTCCTCATCTTTTGTCACTATGTTTCCTCCCACATCCAATAAAGCACAGAGATTCTCCCTAGGCCTCCTTTTGTTGCTAATACATCTATAGTAACATTTTTAATTGTCTTTTACAGCAGTAGTTAGATTAAGTTCTAGCTGGGCTTTGGCCCTTCTAGTTTTCTCTGTGCATAACTTCACCACATCCCTGTAGTCTTCCTGAGTTGCCTGCCCCTTCTTCCAAAAGGCACAAACTCTCCTTTCTTTCCTGAGTTTCAGTCAAAGCTCTCTGTTCAGCCAGGCTAGATTTCTCCCCCACCGGCTCGTCTTTTGGTACATGGGAATGGCCTGCTTCTGCACCTTCAAGATTTCCTCCTTGAAGAATGTCCAGCCTTCCTGGACTCCTTTGCCCTTTCAGGACTGCCTCCCAAGTGACTCTGGTCAACCAGGCTCCTAAACAGGCTAAAGTCTTCCCTCTGGAAGTCCAAGGGAGCAGTTCTAGTGACACACACACACACACACACACACACACCCCTTACTTCTCCAAGAATCAGAAACTCTAATCATTTCATGGTCGCTATACCCAAGACGGCCTCCAACCGTCACATCACCCACAAGTCCTTCTCTGTTCACCAACAACATAGATACAACTGAAATGTTTTCATTATGTCAAGGCTCCAGCCACCTCTAGCAGACATGAGTTGTGATTCACAGAAAGGAGATGACTTCACCAGGGACAAGGATGAAAAATTGATTCCCTTTTCTCCAATAGTGGACTGGTGGATTTTAGGAGACTGTCTTTCCCAGGGGGATGCTGTCTTGCACAGCAAGTGAGCACCTGGTATTTTTAAAAGCAGCAGTAATGTTCTCCAAGCCAGTTGCATACAGAAAAGTTCCTGCAGCTTTCTGCACAAAGAACTATTTTTCTCTTGTACTTGGTTCCAAATTAGGTTTGCAAGTGCTTCCCTACTTCCTAACAGTGAGTATGTGTGAATGACTTGGGGAAGTAAAAAAACATAGTGGGTTCACTGGATGCTGCACCATATGAGAATTTTCCATTTTCTTCTTACAAGTTCACTGCCTTTGCATCTAAAAATGTATTATTATACTACTTACATTTCAGCAACATCTTGAATCAAAGCAGGATGAAGGCATCATTTTGCCAGGCTCTGTACATACTTAGGGGTAAACAGTCCCCATTCCTTTGGATCCAGCTCTATAGCTGAAGCTGCTGACAGTGTTGGCTCACACAACCTGACCCTTCCCAGAGCACGCACAGGCACTCCTAAGCTATGCAATGGTTTACTGCCACTGCATGTAAAGCAATGTTTTGGGTTACACTGTGCAAACAGCTTTATATTGTCATCTTGCATGGGTAAATAAGAGACCATGGCAGCCTAGCAACTTAACTGAAACAGAAGATAGGTTCAGAAGTACACTAATAATTGTGGTTTTAAGAATTGTTTTCCTTTCCCCACTTGCAATCTAGTTTTTAGCAAGATCAGAAACCATGACTCAAAAGAGCTGGGCTCTATTTCCAGTGCTGGCAATCGTTTTCTGACCTTGACTGTCTGTCTGTTTCTAAATTTACAAAATAGAGGTGATAAATTTCCTCCACTTTGGACAGATTTGGAGATCTTCAAATGACAAGTGCTATATAAAAGAGTGTAAGTTTCTGCCAGCATACTAGTTAATAGATGGCCTCTCAGCAAAGCAGCAGGCAGAGTAAGCGGTGCCTAAGCCATACACCCTCTTCAACCAAGAACAAAGGACAACCTACTTCTAGATGAAGTCAAAGAGCCCTGGGCAAGAAGGAAAGGACCTCTTTATCTATTCCAGCCTTTTTTACCCCAAAGTTTTGACAAGGGGGGATCTACCAGTAAATATTTTTTTTGAGAGGTATTGGTTATTACTGTGTTATCACTGATGCTCTGGCTCAGCTCAGTCCTCATAATTTCAGAATGACAGCAGAGAAAATAAGACAGTGACCAGTTTGCCAGTAAGTTGTCTCTGCAACCACATCTTCACCGCTTTTTCAATGACACCAATTTAACTGCTGTATCTACAGCAGAATGAAGTCTGTACTTGTGCCATAAGTGAAAGGGGGCTGTAAACTGAAACTGGACACAAGGCTTTAAATTACATGTAAATTCTCACCAAGGTTATAAAAGGGCCACTTGAATATGAAACAGAGATAGTGAACAAATCCTGGAATAAGCTTTTAAAGAGAGAGGAATCCAGGCCAAATGGAAACACACTAAGTATAATTTATAATGAGCAATGTGTAAAAAGCTATTCAAACCATGGAGCTCAAATGAGAATAAACAGTGATCTTCCAATAGGGACAAATACAGATAAGCTAAGTATCTGCCAAAAGGCTGAACTTTGACTAACCCTTGTTGAATCAGTTGGTAACACCCAAAGTCATCACTACATTTCACTAATGGCCAAAAAGGACTGTGGCAAAAATAGTGCATACTTCAATACGGCTAATGTGGAATTCAGTACCTGTCATCATGTACAACAGAAAACTATTGTTGCTGTGTAGTAAATTACATAAAAAAGCAGACATGCAATCCACTTCTGCCTACAATGAGCACAGCTGATCCTACAAGATAACTGATCTGCCCTACAAGATGGAACAATGCCTACAGCCACCAAACTACTGCAACAAAGAACAAACAAATGAAGAAGAAAAGCTGAGCCTCACTCTGAGCACACATCATGTATTCATCCCCATCTTGATCTGCACAGGCAGCAGCAGAGGTCAGCACGATCACTTTGAAATGTGAAATGCATCGGGTATAAACACCTGGAAGAGCACTGCCCACAACAGAAAACAACAGAGTATATCCTTTAAAGTATTTTTATACACCTCACAGTGTTTTCACAGTTGTTAAGGCTCTTCGATAGACCACTTCACCACTAACTGGTGGAAATAAAAATCCAGCACAGAGGGAAGCCACTCAGGTATCACAAGGAAGAGTGCAAGGAGGTTCTCAGAGCACTGTTAGACAGCAGTGGAGAGAACAGCCTGGGTGGTTGGAGAAATGCAGTCCCCAGGTGCAGCTGGGAGCCCCCAGGTAGGGGGCAAATTGTTCAACCATCATGTTTATTTTCAGAATGATGACTGCCTTTCAGTAGTTATTTGGTTTCAGAGGACACAGGTCCTGTGTCCTTAGCCTATGACAGGCTTACTTCTTAACTAGGTAGACCCTTAAAATATAGTCATAAAGTGATGACTTTAAAATGGAAACCTTTCCCCCTGCCCCAGTCTTCTCCACACCTCCAGGAAGAGAAACCATCATCCAGCACTTTATACCTTCCCTGAGGAGAGTCAAATATTCACTGAGTGTTGATGACAACATCTGACCAGCAAGAAGTCATTATCGCCCCCCACAGGAATGAGGAAATGTGCAAATACACTAGAAATATGACCGTGTACCATGCTGGCATCAATCACCTCTCACCAAAGAGAGCAGTCAGCACTGCAGAGAATGAACCATCCAGGGCAACAGGGCTTTTGCTGTGGTCTGTAACTCCACGTTGCTTTTTCCCAAGCCTTCTAGCAGAAAACAAAAGGTGAACCCTAGACAGTTGAAGACACATGAGGTCACACAACTGCCCATTGCAATCACTAAGCATAGCAGGAGAACTTGGCCAGCTCAACAAGTATCTCAAGCGTCTCTTGCCAGGTACTTGAGTTTCCAGCAGAGATGCTGCAGTTTCTTCCAAAAATGTTGCCTTCTTAAACAAACTGGACAGATTGTTGTGGAGATGCTAAGAGAATGTCAATCTGCTAAATGTCAGAAAGATTTTGACTAAACTAGGAAGAAAAATAGTCAGGAATTGCAGCTACATAATTAGTAATGAATCTCTAATTCTACATGTTTGGATAACAAGGCTGATTTAGAATCAATTGCTGAATTGCAGCAGCCAGGAGGCTAGATTCAGATCATCTTTATGCAGAGTAAATGCAGAGTAGCTCTACTGAAGCCAAAAAAGTTCATGACACTGCAACAGTCCCATGCCTTACAGTTTGTTAAAAGCTGATTTGATGCAAATACTGCCGTAATTTTTTCTTTAATCATCTTTTTACCTATTCATGAAATGCACCCAAGCCCAGGAAGACTGAGGTTCCTCAAAGGCAGGGGCTGAGTCAGGAACAGGTCCAGAGGTGACCAAACTTCAAGTCAACTGCTTGTGTCAACATCTGAAAGCTCAGACCCCACACTCCTTTCCTTCACGCAGTCTCTTTTTGTAAACAGCAGTTTCATTGATGAAAATACCAAACGGAGGAAAATACCTTCAGAGGGCAGTTTGTTCCTACTTGAATGATTGAACTATGAAGCTGGACTTCCATGGCAGGCACAGGATTTCCAACAGGCTGTTTGGACACAGTTAAGAAGGAAGCTCTTTTGAAATGCATACATTTCTTCAAACTCACAAAAGAGCAAGCAAATCACAATCTATATCTGGAAGTTGTTCTGTGAACTGACACATCTTACATTTTATACATTATTCATATATAATCGGTAGAAGAGGGTCAGTAGTTGACCAACACAGATATGTTGAACATCTTCCAGCCTAAAAATGCTTCCAGTGTCCCAGCTGCTTTACCAATTGAATCACAAGGACTAAGGGAGGGTGGTGCATGTCACCACAGGAAAGCTGCTGTGTTTAATTGGACTAAAATGTATCTTCTCCCCCTTAAAGTTGTTACTACCAGCAATCCTAGACCCTGCCATCACCGTCTTTCACAACGGAAGCACAGCCAGAAATTTTTGCCTCCTTTCTCATGTCAGGAAGGGTCTTTTTAGCACAGATGAGCAAGAGTGGTGAAGGAATTAAAAAGAAAACAGAAAACATGGAAATAAAGCTAGTATCAGTTGCTTTGGACACACAAAAAATGTATTACAGAAACATACCACATACAGTCTCAGACCCTTTCATAATCTCCTCTTGATGACTTTAACATGGTAGTCTTGGATGAGTCAGTGTGAGATTTGCCCAAGTAAAAACCTCAGGATTGCACTGTCCAAAGTTACCTTCACCAAAATCC
Source organism: Scopus umbretta (assembly GCA_013400535.1). Taxonomy (NCBI): domain Eukaryota; kingdom Metazoa; phylum Chordata; class Aves; order Pelecaniformes; family Scopidae; genus Scopus; species Scopus umbretta. Next base: position 140,626 of record VZTL01034651.1, on the reverse strand, counting down.
AGAGAACTTCGCAGCCTTGATGTGCTCCCACAATGCATTTTGTGTTATTCCAGAGATTACTTGTGGCTTACCAAAATTCTTTGCCTAGTTAAAACAAGGACAAAAATAGTGGTGTCTACCAAATTGAAAGGAAAACAATAATCTCAAAGCCATTTGTCTTTTCTGTAATTTCAGTGTTATGCTACAAATATGAAGGTGGCATATGGCATTCATACACAGCCTTCATAACTCCTCATAGCAGTGAAGATGGGCTTGGAAGGAATGTTCAAGATGCAGATATTGGTGGTTGATTACAGGGCAAGAAGATGGGGGAGGAAAGAGGATACTGAAGGGCACTGAAGAAGGAAAGCAATGGGATGGAGCTTGGATTTTTACTTCTGATGAGGATGTGCTTTATTAAGAATGAAACAATGGACAACAACACTTTCTAAAGGATCACTGCTGGCTTGGACAATGAATATCAACCAAGGCAAGTGGGGGAAATGTCCCAGTTTCTGAGTCCTTGTTTCAGACTGTTTATAGAGTTGGGGTATGTTCCAGGACAAAATATTTTGTCCAAGGTCACAGAAAGTCTAGGATGGGGCTGGGAAGTGATGGCAGGTGTTAGACTATCATCCCACCTCCTGACCACTCTCCTTCACCATGCTATTCACAATCCAACCACATGGAAAAACCTTTCTCTGGAACTGCACAGGCCAGACGCATCAGTGAAAGGAGCGGGGAAAGGCAGAGGGAGCTGCAAGATATTCCTTGTGCCAGCTCAGTTCATACCATTAAGCTTTTTCCATAGGATCTCATTCATCCCTCACCTCACATGCATCCCTTTTTATTTTTGCCCAATATTTTACAACCCTCTCACATATGTAACTGCTAGGAAGGGCACTCAGCATTTCTGTAACACCCACAGACTCCACGGACCTAAAAGCCACACAGGACTGCTCAGCTGTACTCAGCAAAAGGTCTTTCTGTACCACAATGCTGGCTGCTACCCAGGGCACTTCCCGCACACCTGGCAGCTCGGCTGTTTTTACAGTGGCTTTTCAGCAGCAGCACAGAGAGTTTCCTCAGAGCAAAGCAGCTCACGAAGCCAGTGACAGAAGTGGAGGCCACCTGGCCCAGAGCTGCGCCTAATGTCACAAAGGGGATTTTATCCAGGCTCTCCTTAAGAGGATTAGGGAATCATCTACTTGCAGAAAACAACAGTCACATCTGCTGCTCCAGCGCAAGTCGCTCTTATCTGCTCTCACAAAGCTCTTTTCTGCTCAGGCCTGACTTCTTCTCATATTACGGGATCCTGCCACATAACGCAGATGCTCACAAAGAACAGGGGGTTGGATACAGGTGGAGGGTGAGCACCAGATCAGGTGTATTCAGAGTGCTCAACAATTAGCTTTGTCTATCACACAATACTTTAAGTAGCACCACTCAGAGCAAATAAACAAATAGACCTGATTTTCAGAGGCTGGATATTCACAGCAGGCTGGATATCACTGAGCAGTCAAACTCCTGAGACTTCAGAGAGGATTTAAGAGGACTGTGGTGTGTTCAAAATTTGACCAATTATTTAGCAGTTTAAATGAGTTAAACCTTAAAGCTCAGCTCTCAAAGTGATTTTCCCAATATGCTTCCCATATCAGAGACAGAAAAATCTTCATTGTGCAGACATACAGAGGTATAAAATAGTACCAAATTGGTACATCTGAAAGGAAGAGGAAAGGAACACAAATTCACTAAACCAACACCTAAAACATACCTACTTTTCTTAGCTACTTAAAACACTGAGATACATGTAAGACCAGCCACCTTGATTTTTCCTCTTTTCCATTGGCAAGAGATAAGATCAGCAAGGTGTCTATAAGTTGCTTCTATGGATTTTACAGATAGGAGCTTTTTCATTTTTTAGATTATAGTTAGAGCTGCAATTTAGATTTCAGCTATGTCTTTGTAAAAGAAATCCAGGATTGCCCATTTGACCCCTAAGCAAATCAATCCTAATCCTATCATATAATACTCTTCTACAGGATTAAGCACCCTTTCACCCCCAAGGTGGTCCCACCAGGTCACGATTAAACCACCATACTCTTGCTCATCCACTGGTGCCACTGCAGTATACCTGTTGCATGGATTAGCAATGGACTTTCTCTGCCAGGACTCAGCCTGTGATTGTCAGTAGGACTAGCCTGGATGTACATGGCATGGCAGGGATGGATGTGAGGAAGCAGGGACAGAGCAAGCTGCAACACACATAGGGCACAAGGCATGGTGAGGAGCTGGACCTGGTGGATATTGTCTGATTTGTTACTAAAACCTCCCATGAACCAGACTTCTCCTGCAGTAACCAGTCCTAGTGCTTATCTACCCTTACCTCTAGAAGTTTTTTCCCCAAATATTTGACTAAAATATCCCACCAATGTTGTTTGTTCCTTCCCTGCCGCTGAAGGACAGGGGATTGCTCTGCGCTTTCTCACAGCCTTCTCAAAGGAAGACTTCATCTCCCTTCACCTCCTCAGAGGAAATTAATCCACTTCTTTCTACAGTTTTCTCACTGGAAACAGCTCCCTTTGCCTCATTGTTCTTGTTTGTCTGCTCTGGGCTCTGTTAAGGGTTTTCACATCTTTCTCAAAGGGTGCTGGCCAAAACTGGACAGTTATCCCAGCTCAGCCCTTGTCACTGAGGAGAACGACTGCCCCAGCCCAGCCCAGCTCTGGTGCTTCTGCCAATTTCCCCGAGAAAAAAATTTCATTCTTTTGCAGCAGAATTACACTGCTTCTCACTGAGTGCCTCCCAGATCCCCATTGCACTAATATTTGTCTGCACCCACAAATTTTTCTTTCCAAGAGCAGCATTCTGCTGTTGTCTCTATTGAGTCACATCTGCCAATTTCAAATTAATTCTCAAACTTCTTCATCACAATCGTTTTGAGTTTCTAGTGAGTAAAGCGCTTCCAAGTCTGGTCAGTTGGTATAAGATACTGCACTCACCTTTCTGTAGATTTCACTCAAATGAAATGACCCCCTTCAATCAACAGTATGAAGTTAAGCCTGCCTCAGACATTTAGTCACTAAAAAAAAAAAACTTACACACAGGCAGGCATTTTTCAGATAATCTTCTTTCCAAATATAGCTATTGATACAGTTGTTAATTATCAGATTTTATCATCATTTAAAAAAACCCTGTCTCACTGAAATTGAGAGATTTTTCTCAGGCCAATTCATTGCTTTTAAAATTATTTATTGCACCTCAAATTAGAACAAACATTCCTTTAATGTCACTCTTGACACTAATTCTAAAGGCTGTTCTTAGCTGCTTTCCTAGATAACCACTAATGAAAAAGCAGAGGCTCTTGGACTGGAGGGAGTCCAGGACCTGAGCAAAGTTTCATAAAGGAATTAGGAATTGCTGTGCTAGGTTAAGTCATTGATCCCGTTAAAGGATTGAAGACATGGGCACAAAACCAGTTACTTAACTAATTACCCCGCTAGCAAGTAAGCCACACTAACTGGTGATGTCCAAACTCTCAGCCTGCTGAAACATGCAGTAAAATGCTATAGCTTCCCTCATGAGAGGTGAATCTATTCCTGAGGGAAGCTTTGTTAGCAATATTAATTTCAGAAGCATCACCACATCCAGAACCTGCCCTAAGTGGCATCTTAATCACCACACAAAGGACAATAAATACAGATAGATTGTGACAAGTAGGCTACTTCACCAAATAATTTGAATATTTTAAGACTCTGCAGGAGAAGAGGCAAAACATAAAGGAGCTCACTGGCTGTTTCTTCTTACCAGCTATTTCAGAGCTACCCTGATGCTGTCAGATGCAGCACTGTTTTTTGCACTCCTGGTGCAGCAGCAAGGAAAGCACAGTCTGAGTAGTTGGCTCCTCAAATCTGCAGTGAGGATCTTGGATGCTATCAGCTTGGGAAGTCATCTGGGGAGAAGACAGAACAAATACTTTTGCAGCAGAGGTTCCAGTAAGGACAACGGGGAGGGTCCCACTGGGGACAGATGCCCAACTAGCAGCTGCTTCAGGAATGCGGAGCCATAGAAGCAAGTGCCTGACCCAGCAATGCCATCAAGAATGACCTCCTATCCATATCTCATTACACCCAAGTGTTTAATTGAAGCTAAGCCGTAATTTGAACGTTCACCTTCTGAGATCTCCAGTAAGGGCAGAAATGCCACATCAGATCTCATCTTCACACAAAAAGAGGAGTTAAAGAATATAAATAGTAGCAGGCAGGTGCTCCAGTTCCTCAACTTGATTGCATTTGGCATGTGAAATAGAGTAAGTTCAAAACAGTAATTACAGAAAAATGCATAAGATAAAAAGACACAACTCACAAAAATTAAAGCAATTACAGGCAAAATTAGCTGGGAAAGAGAATTAATGGAAAAATATGACTGATGATGGAGATATTTTACCAGATGTCAGAAAAGCGACAATTAAAGAAAAAAGTCTGCTCAGAAGAAAAGACTTGTTTCATAAAATAAGTTATATCAGCTAAAATGCAAAATTATATGAAAAAGTGGTTGAAAGGAATTTGATAGAATTATTGAATAATTTAATAGGAATTGTTTCAAAAGCTGATAGAAAACACTGCGCATTCCATCAGTCAGGTCCATTAATAGATATAAGTGGCTGAGCTGGCAGGAAGAAATCAGCAGCCACGAGGATATTCACGACATTTTCCAGTAATTACACTCTATGGAACAGATGCCTCTCTGTTTGGGAGGAAGTTAGCCGAGGTACCCACAGGATCACTTGACGGACAGATGCTTGTCCAGTCACGTCCCCCTAAGAGGGCCACAGGGCATTAAGTGAAATGGGAGAACACCCTAATTAGGAAATGTAATCACTGGGAAGAATTCATAAATAAGCAAGAGGCACTGACAAGGCTAGCAAGAAGACAGCAGAGGGAGAACAGACTCCAAAGATACAAACTTGTTACATCCTGAAGAAAATACCCCCTAATAAATAAATTCCATGGAGAAGGGAAACCTGCTCATTTGAAGAATATTAACAAGCAGTAATGAAAAGTAAATTTGATATAGGTGTGAAAGAGGCCAGCATGAAAAAGTCATTGCAGAGGACTGTGGTGATTACATGATGATTTGGTGATTACAGTCTCTGTGATCAGGTATATGATGATTACACCTGAAATACTACAATGCTCAAAACAGCAATTTCCAGTCCAGTCCATTCTTATAAGTGGAAGGTCCGTAGGAATATTTATTTATTATGTAGAATTATTTCTAAAGTCAACTGAGGCAGGCTAAATCTATGTCATCCAGCTAACAATAAAGACCTGTTGGGTCACACATAATATGTCAGATTCCACAGTCCTGGGATTAAAGACAGATATTTTCCAACACGGTGAATATTTTAGCTTTTCACTGGTCTTTGCCCTTGAAAATTACAGAAACACTTGTTAGAAAACAGCATTGCTACAATTTGAATCCACAAGCCCTTAAGCTGAAGTTCTGTTCTCTGGCTGCACTCTGATTGCCATGCAGAAAACATTTCAGGGTGCAGATTTAAATATTAAGAGCCTTTCAAAGTGTATTCAAACAGTAAAATATTTACAAGCAAGCAATGATTTTAAAGTGTATTACACAACATTAAAAGACAAAATTCATAGCCCTGTTGGAGAGAGGTGTCTGTCACAGGGGGAAACCCAGCTTTAGCTGGTAAGCAGTAACTGCCTTATCTCCTCTTTAAGGTTTCATGTAACGAGCACAGCGCCAACCAAACATGCCACATGAACTGAGCAACACCTGCTATTCACAAATCTGCTTAACATACCTTTACTTGAATGTGGCTAAACTGAGATACCCCAAAAGAAGCTCTTTCCGCAATATCTGTACAAACTTCCCACTATTCACCCATCCTGTATGACCACCCTTTATTGAAAGAGAACTCCGGGACAAAACATTAACAGATCGCTTCTCTGCCTTATAAACGAACACCTGCTATCCTGAACCCACAACACAACTTGAGGTCACCTGGGTAAACTGCAGAGACATATCCACTAGGAAGCTGTTGAGAACACAAACTCCTTTCACAAACTGTCAACATTCTCCACTTGGTCATGACCGAGTTCAGTGTTAAGCACTGGGTGTATCTCAGCATCTGCCATTAGTCTGAAGAATAGGCAGCAAATGAGAACAAGCGATGATGGCTACTTGTATGCTTAATTTTCAGTGAAAGTGACAGCAATTGCTGTGTGTTAGCTCAAAAGGATAAAAATACATAGAAGAATGGGAACCAACTGTAGCTAGTCAGACCACTGCCTGCTGCAGCCATCAGATAATCATAGAAGTAGGAAACGAGAGGGGGTAAAAAAAAAGCTTATAGCAAAGCCATACCAGTCTTGAAGAGAGAAAAGTGCTGCAAAATATCTGTTAGATAAGAGTCAATAGAAGTAATTCCTGGATCAGAAAGGCTTTTCTCTATCAGAAAGGCATCCCATTTGTGTAGGGAAGTAAATACACTGCCTTAAATTAGCAATACATGAAATTTAGGAGAAAGTTTCTTCCCCACTAATTTTTGGTATGGAAAGATGTCCAGTGGGGCTTACGGCCTAGATGTCCAATAATTACACAGACAAAAACCAAAGCCAGGCAGCACACACCTGCATTACCTAAAACTATTTAGAATTAATTAGGACAGCACCCATTTCCCTTATATTTATTGGAATGCAGAAATGAAACATTTTGATCTAATTACAAAAATTAGTGATGTCTACCTAGCAAATCCCTTCTTTCCTGCAAAGAAGGAACTTTACAGCTGAGCCCTGTCCTGGCTGAATTCAGTGACAAGATTTCCACTGATTTGTATGAGACCAGGATTGGATCTTCCCACACTGTGGGTCTGGAACAGAGGAGCCCAACCAGAGAATGGACTGCTCTTTCAACATAGCATGAGCAACACAACTTTAGCAAAAGCTCCTCAGTATATCCACAGCACTGGCATGAACCATATTTCTAAAGGACTTTCGCATCTCTCAAGCAATGCAACAGCTGCTAGATTTGGCACTGCTGAGTATTACTATTACATGGCAGCAGTGTTGTGTACTCAACTTGGGTGACCAAAGTTGAGCACTTGAGAGGTCACGAGAGCTTGCACAGGTTGGGAAGAAAGAAACCTACAAGTGTGGTCAGCAGGGACCAAGGAAGGGGAACATCCCACAGGAACAGGGATGATCTGCCCGATCTGCTCCCCATATAACAACCAGCACAACTAAGAAAAGGCAACAGGTGACAGTAGTAGGTGACTCTTCTGAGAGGTACAGAGGCACCCATTTGCTGACCTGACATGCTCTCTAAAGAGGTATGATGCTTACTGGGCGCTTGTATCAGGGATGTCACCGAGAGACTACCAAGCCTCATACAGTCCACTGACTATTATCCACTGCTGCTGTTTCATGTGGGCACCAGTGATACAGCCAGGAGCAGTCTTGAGGAGCATCAAGAAGGATTACAGAGCCCTGGGATTGGTGGTAAGGGACTCTGGAGCACAGGTAGTTTTTTCAGCAGTCCTCCCGGTCAAAGGGATGGGGTTTGAAAGGGCCAGTCGAATCTGGTGAATCAACAAATGGTTACAGGACTGGTGCCACAGCCAGGGGTTCGGCTACTTAGACCATGGGACTTGCTTTGAGAAATCTGGTCTACTGAAGGCTGATGGGGTCCATCTGTCAGAGAAGGGGAAGAGCTTCTTTGGTCATAGGCTTGCCAAGCTGGTGAAGAGGGCTTTAAAGCTGCCAGGGGAGGGGAATCTCAATCCATTCCACTCCTACCAGTTTGATGCCAGTGCCAGCAATAGATGCACAGAGCCTGGAGAAGGATCACAGGCCAGCAGGAGAGCACCTGAAGAGCAACACAAAGGAATTCCAGCCACTCCAGCTAGTAAGTCAGCTTCATCAGGGGCCCAACTTAAATGCCTCCAATGCAAAAGCACATAGCATGGGCAATAAACAAGAGGAGTTAGAGGCATACTCATGCCTGCAGGGCTGTGATCTTATTGGCGTCACCAAGACGTGGCTCCTATGACTGCACTGTGGGAATGGAAGGATACAGGCTCTTTAGGTGTCACCCTCTATGTCAATGACCATCTGGACTGCATGGACCTCTGCCTGGGGATGGATGAGGAGCTGACTGAGAGCTTATGGGTCAGGATAGGTGACATTATAGTGGGAGTCTGCTACAGGCCACCTGTCCTCATGGGGGACTTCAACCACCCCGATATCTGTTGGAGGAAAACACAGCAGGGGATAAGTAATCTGGGAGGTTCCTGGAGCGCATTGATAATGACTTCCATCTCCAATTCNGGGCACCGAGGAAGGTACACAACAAGCTCACTATCCTGGGACTTCAGGAGGGCAGACTGGCTTCTTCAGGGTTCTGCTTGGTAGAGTACCATGGGTTAAAGCCCTAGAGGGAAGAGGGCTGATGCCCTGAACCATGGCATAACACTTTCTGCACATCAATGCAATAGTTATCCAGATGTCCAAAAGAAGTACGTTCTGTCTTCTTTTACCTTCTGCCCTTTCCTTCCCATGCCTTCAGCCTGGTTGTCTCATGGTTAAATGTGAGCATTGAAGAATAGCTTAACAACTGCACAGCTGTATATTAGCACCACTGCAGGGAACACACAGTCCATACTGCATCTCACTGTGTGTTCCTCTTCTGCCACTCAACGAGTTCATTAGGTAAACATAAAACAGGAGTACACATAATAATTTTTCTTCTGCTTTATGAACTCCAAACAGTTTAAATACAATTGCAGTGACTCTGATTATTCTTCTGTTTATACTGTGCTGGCCTGTCCCAGCATAGAAATTAAACAATTAATGATAAAACAAATGAAGCCAGTCCTAGCCAGGGAGTAAACACCTTCTGGGTACTGGTCAAAAACACAGTATTTGTGCACCTAAAACACATGTTTATGACTTAAATGTGCTGTGATCGTGCAGCTCCCATTCCCTTTCAGCAGAGGACCAAGAGCTCAGAGCCCCTGTCAGGTCTCCAGTCACCTCCTTGGCTGCTCAACTCAAGTACCTACAACATTTAAGATTTCTGGACAGAGTGAGCAATGCATTTCATATGGGATCTCAAAATCTGTGTGCTGTGGTCCAGTTTCAATCTTGTTTATGCAAAACAACAAGCTTACTCCATAGAAGTCAGTGGCATTTTAGGCAGGCATCAGTCAGGCACCCACTCAGCAAGGAGGTTTCAAGAAAGGGAGACAGCCCAGGAGGATGCCACTGCCCCGCTGCTTGGCTTGCATAAGGCAGCAGCATGCAAGTGATGCTCCAGGCCACAGCAAAAGAGGAAAGGCCGGCAGTGTGATGGGCCATATGCAAGCAAGGCACAGAACAGCTCCCAAGTGATACCTATTACAGTGAGCAACAGCAGCAAGAAACATCACTCCCCTGCAGTGGGCAGCACTGCACTGAGCTGATGCCAGGTGCTTCGGGGCCAACCTGCTCCAGCTCTGCTCTGACCTCCACAACCTCTTCGTCAGCCCCATCTGCTCCAATGAGTTGACAAGATCCCTTACAGCAGCACAGCACAAAACTCATTACCTCCAAGTCTTCAGCTGTTGGAGTTTGCATAAAGAAAATGCTGGGATGCCCAGCACTACACTGGAGATGGGATTTGCATGTCTATGAGGATCTCATCGACAGATAGCGATACATCTGAGCACAGTTTTCTGGAGCTGTATCAAGCATTTCTAAACTGAGGAAGCACTTGAGAGGACAAGCAGTGGTGCACACAAACATCCACTTTATGAATGCAAATACCTCTTCTTTTTAATGTATGTGCAGTTTGCTTTCCTGCATATACTAATGGAGAGAACAAGGTCGGAGAGCACAGCAGGCATGCGGGAGCCTGAAACCCTAGCCAGTGGACAGCATCAAATATTTAGGAGGGTACCTTCTGGACTGAGAGGCAAGAAGTCTGCCTACAAACTTGACCTGCATGAGATGCTAACATAGAGACTGTGTCTTCTAGTAACTAACAGGAAGCCAGGTACATGGGTATCTGCAGAATGTTCAAAGTCCTAACAGTAGACTAAGAGCTTTACATATAATACTAAAAAGCTTTTTTTGTTGTTGAAGGTGGGAAGGAAGTGGTGCTTTTTGTGAGGCTTCACCAGTCTCACAATAGTGTCATAGTGTTTCAAAAAAATCTTTCTTTTGGCAGAGGAGATATCAACTCAAAGATACTTGAGCAGGATAGATCCTTCAGCTTTCCTGTAGCAGAGATGACAGCCCAGGAACCTGCACAGCCTGACTGTCTGCACGCCATTCACCTGCCTGCTGCATACCCGTACCCACGGTGCTGCTGCTGTGCACCACTCCAGAAGCAGTGCTACCCTTGGGAGGAATACAAAGTGAAATATTTTTGCAAATATGTGAAATACACCAAGGCTTCTAATGAAGGAAGATTTGGAAATCTGTTAAACACTGATAAAAATGATGAAATAATTCATAATACCGTATTACCTTCTGCAAAAAAAATATGGCTTGTTAATCTACTGAAAAAAAAGGAAAAAAGCTTGTATTAGCACTCCAATAGGCAGTGTTACAGATAACACCACAGCACTCGTCACCCAATTGCAGGCTTTACAATGAAAACATGCCCTGAAGGATAACAGCAATTGCACTTGCTAGCATCAAAAAATCTGTCAACTAAAGCCATCATATGATAACTAGAAATAAAAGCATTATTCAGGCAAGGCTGGGTTCATTTACTGTTTATGCAATATAGCTTCCCATTTGCACTGGGCTACTCTAAAAGTGGCTGGACAGCCACAGCTCTACAGTTCACATGACAGCTACGCCGACTGCTTCCCATAAGGGCTGGGTTGCAAAACCTTCAGTCATGATGTTTATGTAACTCGGCCCATTAACGCGATGGGGACAGCTTGCTGCACAGATACATAATACACCATCTAATGAGCTGTACAGAATCTGTCCCTCACGGTTCTATGCTCAGTTCTTGATAACAACACAGTTCCCCAAACACTCTGGAAAGCAATGCCACAACGCACCCTCCCCTGTGGATGCAGTAATGTCTTGGAGGACTAGGAGCCGTGAAAGGACTCTGATGGACAAAGGCTGGAAATTGTATTAAAAGCATTTAACCCTTCCAACCACATATCGAAGACCCATGCCACAGAAACTGTTCTCTGAGGAATGCTTACGCTCTTCACATCCCAGCAATGCCATTTTTAATATATCCAACACCCTCAAGAGGTGTTTATTATCTATCCAGTCACTACCCATACTGCCTCTTCATGGGGAGAGCAAAAGCTCATGGCCAGAAATACATTCTACTCTCCCGGACCCAAATGGGGCACTTGCTCCTGGGTACCTGGATCCAGCAGAGCAGGGAATATGCAGCATAGCTCCATCAAACACGAGACCAGCCTTTTGCAACTGAGATCTTGCACACCAAACAAGATGGATGTTACAGACAGTAATGTGCAAATCTGCATCCTAACCCAAAGCAGCTGCAAAACACTATCCGATTCAGTTCAGATTCACCTCCTGAAGGCCCCAGGGCTCCTAAGAGATAACACATCTCACGGAAGGGTAACACTAGAGAGCTCAGCTCTGCACATCAATGCATTGCTAACTCCCTGAGCACTATATATATGGTAGATATCACACTCAATATCATGCTCCAAGAATGTATCCTCACTGCAGCACTGGCTGTTCTCTAGTCAGAGTTGCTTTTCTGAAGACACTTTAACATACCAAAAACATTTTTTGTGTATGATTCAGAAACATGCTATAGTAATAGAGGAGAGACAGGGAGTCTGCCCAGCTCCGTTCAGTTTTATCTCTACCAGCTGCTGTACAAAGCACAAGCTATTCAGGAATCATGGCAAAAACATTTTTCGAAATGGTCCTATGGTCTGTTGAGAGGGACGGAAGTTTATTACCATCAATGACTCACTCCCTGCTGAAGCTTTTTCCTGGATGAACTGCGTTCTGCACTCTCATGTTCCAGTAACAATAAATTAATAATAGGCGAGGGAATTCATAGTTCGCCTCACAAATATGTAACAAAAGCAAGGAAAGTATGGAATATGCTATAGAGATTAAGTGAAATATTTCATTCCTCCCCCTCCAATGTTCAAGAATTATAGCCCTTAACAACAAATTTCAGTCTTTTTTTGTCACAAGACATGCACGAACACAAAGTATTGCAAAGGAATTGTGTTTATATCAAATGTAACTTAACATTTTTTTCCTCTGTCAGTTCTTGTAGTAAGTGCAGAAAATTTGCTTCCACCAACAGAGCTGAAAAGTCAGAAGAGATCTTAGGATACCTGGGATCAATTCCTAACCCTACTAACCTTCCTCTATGATCCCTGACAAATCGTTTCACCTCCCTCTGCTGGTTCCTATGCCATTGGCTGTCTTTGAATATCATGCTATACATACAGGATTTCTGCACCATCATGCTAGAAGATTTTGGGGGTTTTTGACTATACAGCATGTGGGAAGCTCGGCAGAGTATCTCCCAGTTTGTAAAAATAAAACCTACTTTAGCACCTGGCACATACTGGAAACTACAGCGTTTCATACTACACTAGCAAGGAACTTCTTTCACAGAAGGCAAAAAATAAAAGCTTTTACAATCTGGAAAAGATGCTTTGTGCTTCATGCCCATCCATATCTGAGTCTATCAAAACAAGGCTTCCCCCCAAACTGACTCAATCCTAAACTCTAACAGCATTTTGTCTCTTCCATCTATACTGTTTATCCATTTTATGGTCCAGCTTCCTAACATCAATGTAGTCATGAGAATGTGTAAGTTCTCCCACTCTTGTGGCAACAGTCCCTATTTCATAGGTTCAGCTCTGGTGGCATCAGTCCTCCAGACTGTGGCCACCATAGGGTTGCCTAGAAGAGTATCTCCCACTCAGTCTGTGCAGGAAGAGATATACCTATTTACTGCCATTGGGGTATGACACACGCGCAGTCTATTTACAGGAATGATCAAGATTCAATAAAGTAACTTCAAAACATGCCAGATGTCAGGCTTTGTGTTTACAGAGAGAGCAAAGCAATCTGAAGGCATCTGTAATTACTGCTTGCTCTGGAAGTGGGAGTTTTAAAGGGAAAGGTGGGTGGAAAGGAGGAATAAACTCTTCTGGTTCTGACTGTCAATTAAGAGCAAGTGTTAGTTAGAAAGATTAAAAAAGGAGCAAATTTATAAAAGCTCATCCCACCCATCCGAGTAAGCAGGCAAAAGTAAAGAGCTTGGCTCTTTACTCTTTTCTCTTGGAACCATGCAGTCTGATCAGGACCAGGGAGCTCCTAAAAACCACCCTGCTGCCCCTGTCCCCAGAGCCAGGACAGCTCCCATGCTGCTCCATCCTCCAAGCACAGAACATGAGCTAATCGCAGCAATTCTGACAAAACTCACTGATTTAACAAGTGCTGAACAAACAGAATGTCTCAGATGAGCTCTGGCTCCCCCATCCCATCTTAATTCATTCAAGAAGAAATCTTGGAGTGGCAATGTGGCTCAAACCCTGGGCAGGCAGCTGCAGCACTGACAGTAATGCCTTGAGATCCTCTAGTTACTTCAAGGGCCAGGGAGTAGGTTCTTCTGGGTCTTCTTCTGTTCCTGATATGTGAACTTGGACTCGTTCTCTTATAGCAGGTATAGTTCAAATATGCACTCAAATGCTTTGTTAAACAGGGATGGATTGCTGAACTAGATCCAGAATTCATAAAGTACCTTGAGCAGGAATACAAGTTATTATAGTGACTCAAAAAAAAAAAAAAATGCTGTGTGAAAAGGAAATATTTCTTCATGGCAATGCAGATTTCCATTGTCTTAGAATCATCATTAGGATGTGAAAACAGTCTGTGAAACATTTGAGATGGCATGGAAATAATTTAGACAGTGCTTAAAACTCCATTTATGGAAATTTGGTCAGAAGACTATGCAATGATAAATATCTACCTATAGAAGCAAATTTACCTTCCAAATCTATGAATACATTTAATAGAGACAGCTACATTAAAACCAAGTTTATTGATACTGCACAAACTCTTGGGAGGACACAGAATTTGTCTGGGATCTGAACTTGTCATTAGTGCTTTACTGAACAAATAAAAAAAATGGGCTCTTTCAGTGGTGAACGCATAGCCAAGTATCATCATATTCTAAGTGTGCTTAGCATCTGCCATACAATATTAGGGTGCGGTGCAGTTCCAAGAAGGAGAACAAATAAAGGTATTTTAACAGTGGAAGACATGGAAGAAAGCAAGAGCACTCTCACCAGCAGCAGCTGAGCAAAAGAAGGCTCTTATACCACTAGTAAAGAGAGAAAGGTAGCATTAGAGGAGAGTGTAAATAAATAGTTCAGCATAAGGGACAATAATTTAACTTAAAAGCCATATGTAGAAATGAAATGCACGTTTAATTTTTTTTCTGCATTTATCAAAGGTAAAAAGTAATCAGACCTATAGAGAGCATGCCACAGTTCGAGCGGAGCCCAGCTTACAAAACCCTAATTCCCAGCACACCTTGAGCAGCTCAGAACTCATTTTGCAGAGGACAAAGGGATGTCACTTCAGACCACAGAAAGTTGTGAATTTGAAAGGCTTACAAGTTCACACCATTAGCAAGTTACTGAAAATCTGATGCTTGCAGAGAAGGAAGAGAGCACATTAAGGACAATATAATGTGCAAAAGGGCCATTCTGTGCTCCTTTCTGCAGGATCAAAATCACCATGAGCAGCAGTGTGTGGATGGCTATGGAGAGGAGGAAGAAGGAGGGCAGCAACAAGGAGGTGCTGGGCAGCCACCCAGCCACTGCACCAGCCTGTTCATGGCCATGATGCAAGGCTCCTGCAAAGGTGGCACCTGCCTACAAGTACCTGACTGGCAAGGGACAGCAGCTCTTCCTGGAAGAGCTTATAGGATGGCTTTATGCCCTATAGAAGGAAAGCAGAAAATCACAGCCATGGAAGCTACATGAAAAAGTTTGGCTCCACACAAATTTTACTTTCTTTTGCATTTCATCTTTCCAGGCCCCATTCATATCACAACCTGCTCCTACAAACTGGGTGCTACCAACAGGCAGAGCTCAGGACAGAACCCAGCCTGTCATGCTTCCTCAAACACGTCCATCACCAGCACGGTGCCCCTAGAGAGCCCTGCGATGCATCCCAAGACCAGCCCGACCCCCCGAGCCCCACCAGGGTGGGAGAGTCCCACAGCTGCCACATTACAACAGCGACTGTTATTCCAAATAAGGAAACTTGTTGCAAACTCCCCTCAAGCTGCCTTGTTCTGGCTGGTTTATGTTAGGGAGACAAGACTAAACAGACCTTCATATTTTCAGAATTAACCACTAAAAATGAAAAATTGGTTGTTTGTTTCCAGAGTGCAGATGAAGGAGAGTCCTGCAGCCAGCGGCCTCTTTTGGAAACCATGCCCCAGTGAACCCAGCACCAGGTTATCTCCTTTTTCTTAAGAGTCTTTGGGACAGATTACGTGAGGAGTAAAGATGTGTGAGCCTCAAGTCGCACTTCAGTGCAACCACACCACCTCCCTCCAGTTTCTCGTGATGTGGACCAGGCTTAACATGTGGCCCCACGGTAGTTTTTCTATTGTATTTCCCCATTATTTTTGCCAGTGCAGAAGTCAGGATTTTTAGTTTTGTTGTTGTTGGGGTTTTGGGGGATTTTGTTTTGGGTTTTTTTGTTTGGTTGGTTTAGCTTATCTATTAAATATCAGATCAGGGGAAGTTTCACTGCTTTGCAGCAAACTTAGACCACATAGCTTGTATCTTTTAACTGTTGTCATGAATGTAAATAGGAGCAGGTCACTTCATTTCCCTCTTGTTATTTAAGTTGTTTCAGTTGTCTTTCTAACTATCAAGACTGCTATTTAGTGCAGCAAGGCTTGAATTAAGTATTTTTAAGCTGCTCTCCTTGAACAAATGCAGCCTTACTCTATCTGTCCCCTAAGCCACGTGGAAGCTGTATGACCACTTTTTGCAGTGCTGAGCTCAACCTAATATTACCACTTCTCAGCAGAGCTTATTTACTCAGGTTCAGCCTAGAATTTGCCTCTGCCTGACACATGAACATATGCTCATATCCCAGCTGGCAGTATCTGGGTATCGCCTGGTTAACCCTTCCTTTGCTTGTCCCCACCTCTGCACAGCCACAGGCTGTTTACTCAAACCCGATAAACAAGATAAGCCTCGACATGGCAAAGAAATATGGAAAACAAAGACAAATACTGCCCAGGATGTGACATTTATTCAGCAACAGAATTTCAATACAGTGCTTGTGGTTAAACAAAGAGGGAGAGAGACAGAAGAGACAAAGGAAGGTCCAATGAGTCAACCAGGGCACAAACCCCATCATTTACCAACAGTTAGAGGAAAACCAGTCCCCAGCTCCTCTTGCATAAATCAAGACTAAGTCCCATCAATCCCATGAATACATTATTGCCCCACAATTAAGCTACTGAGAAGCCTTGTTCTTCCCAAAACCCAGTGCAGTCGGCTGCCAGCTCCCCACCCTACATGGGAAACACAGGGGCTGCAGGAGGCAGAGGACTGTTGTAGCCAGAAAAGCAAAAAGGCATCCCAGCTAAGGACCAACTCCACTGTTACTGCTGTGCAGGGAGCACAACCACTAGCCTGTGTTACTGCCAGCTCCCTGGAGATCCAGACAGAAGTCACCACATCAGTAGAAATCAATTAAAAATAGTCTGGAGGAGTGCTGAGCAGCAGCACCCAGCTGCAGGCAGGAGAGGCCGCAACAGAGCTCAGAAAGGACCAAACTCCTTATCAGCCTCCTTCCCCATCCTCAAGTCCAGCAATGTTTTCAAAGCACACACCAGGAAGCCTCATTTCTGCTTGTTTTTATTTGAACTGCACATATAAATACCTCATTAGAGAAACAAACGGCCTTTTTGATCATAACTCGCCTCTTCTGCATTCCCAAGGCCATGGTACAGACATGCAGCAACAGGGACGGCACAGGCCCGGCTGCGAGCACAGCTACTGACCTGGCTGCAAACCAGGCCTCTGCACTGCCAAATTAAAAGCAGAAATGCAGACGGGAAGATGCCCATTTCCCCCGCTGCTGCACAGCCACCTAGCACAAAAGGGGTCTGACTGACACGGTAGCGCGGATGCAAAAGAAAGCCATTTTAAACTCAACTGAGCTCTTCCCAGGAGACTCCCCATACAGCTCTGGCTGTGCACAGCCACATGTTCCCACAAATTCTTCCCCTTTGTAGTCAGAGCTTCTAATCTGGCCAGGAGTTAAGAAAACTATTGAAAAACATCAGTTTGCTGTTCTTAATGCTTAGCTTCAAGAGAGACAACCAACAAGAAAACATAAGTTTGAAAAAGAGACAGCAGCAAGTGCGTAAGCACAAGGCAAGGTCTGGGATTATCCATCTGTCTTCGCCAGGAGCTCACTTTCTCCTCTGAATTACATTTATATGAGGCAGGATCTAATCTAAATGGAGAAATTTGTGTAGATTGGTGCTTGCTCTTACCAGAATTAAATTTTTAAGGTCAGATGCTGCTCTTTGCTGCAAGTCTAGAGCAGCACCGCTGAGGGATGGCATGACTTCCAGTTTACATCTGTATCTCTCACAGCAGAATCTGGCTCAGTAAGTATCAGGACCTCAAATCCAAAACAAGGTTGCATGTAAAACATGGTGTGGTGAGGTTTTTTGCTGCTGCATAATGTCTGCAAAGTACATCAATAGTTAATTCAAGTAACACTATGCTGACTCAGTCCTCTCAAGTATCAAGTTTGGGATATCTGAACTCAAGCAAAACTTGATTACAATATAGGTATATGGCCTCTTAAACCATAGGGTGAATGTCTGGCTAATTTCAGATGACACTCGTCTTAGGCTGATGAGTACCAAGTGAATTTTGTGTTTGTCAGCTCAGACAGTAAAAGTGCGATACCTTGAAGAGATGCTAACTGCTTCTACAAGTAGTTTTAGAGTAGTCTTCAGCAAGCACACAGAGGAACGCCTCCATCTCTGAGCCATTTCCCACTGGGGAGACAAAACTCCATCTCCTTTACTTTACAAGCACAAGCAGTTCCCATTAATTCAACTAAACCAGAGAAATTAACACAGGATACAAGGTAGAAGAAGTCGAGTGCCTGTGCACACAGAGATAGATACATGGATACCCATGTGTGTGTATGCACACTGCCAAAGCCTGCCAGATCCTGCTGTGACCACTACTCCTAATTCACTATTACTTCTTCCCCCCCCCCCGACAGTTTTACAAAACAGTGTTTAATCAGAGAAGAAGTTTGAGGGAGTTTTAGTTCTGTAACAACCTCCCCCCAAACGAAAATTCCCTAAAGCAGCTACAGCCAAAAGGGGGGAGTATGTATGCACTAAAATTATCTCTGGAGCTCTTACAGAGCCTTTTAATAGGCAATAAAGTTGCAGCTTCAGGAACAGGTTGTTAAGATGAGGCTAAATATTCTCACTTACACCACAGATGAGCCAAGCATCCTCAGTCTTTTGGGGCAGCAAACATCGCCTTATGCATTTTGTGGTGTCTATCCCGAGGGACCCTGGTCCAGCCCGGATTGGTGTCAGTGGTGAAAGGCTCAACTGTAAATCACAGCCAGACAAAATGCACCGGCCACCCTAGGTACGTGCAGCAACAGTGACAGCTGGCGGACACAGCAGGAAAGCCCCAGACATCCTCCTCTGCTTAGTCTGAATCAAAACCCACAAGCCTTGGAGAGAGGAGCCACAGAACACACACCACATGCGCAGGGTCCTGTACCCTTTGAGCAGAAAGCGCCCAGGGCTGAGCCCTGGTGCAGGCAGCCCTCTCACCCTGGTGCATTTATCAGCAGGGCTGTACACCCTCCCTCTGATGAGATTTTTTGGTGGTTACACTCTTCTGCAGCACCAACCAGGCATTTGAAAGAGTTCCTAGCATAGCCAGGGCATGATTTACTGCCTCGTAGTTTGCTAGCCACCCCCTCCCGCTGCCTGCGGCACCCACCCGCATTGACATATCTTCTTTCTGTGGGGAAGAAAACAGGCTGCTGAAGGCACAAAGTCTGGCTCTACATAAATTTAAGTTACTCCCAACAGCCTCATATTACAGAGGAGAAAGCAAGTGACAAGTGGTGGGGAGGCCTACCCCAGGTCACACCAAGAAAGCCACCAGCAGTGTGGGCAGAAGTCCCGAGGTTTGGGAAAACCCACAGGGCAATGAGCACCTTTGGGTGCAGTCAGCCCAGGGACCAGCAGGACCATGGTGTCCAGAGGGGTGGTAGCCATTTACCCTGACATGCTGAAGAGTCTAAAACCTGATTCTTATTCTTCTTCTGGGGAGCAAATAGCTTTTTGAAATTGTCCATTATTTTCTCTCTCACACCAAGCAGGGAACAGACTGTACTTTTTGCTTCTGATTCACAAATATTAAATACCCTCGTCCCACTATTGGTGACTCATGAAAGTGACTCATTCACCTCCAGATAGTTTTATTTCCCCCACATTTGAAATAAAAAAAAATCCCCCACAGTGGCCTCTTGGAGAAAAAAAAAATAGTCTTTTCTTCTACTCATCAGCCTTTACTTACAATTCAGATTAAAAGAGAGTTCACCTCAGACTCCAGACACAAACTCACTCCTCTGGCTGGCCTACAAAGTCAGCAGAGTTACAGTACAGGAGGAATCCTACCCCAGCTTCAACTGTATTACTCTCCCCATAAGAGAATGGTGATGCAAAAGCAACATGACAGCTCTGCTACATGCAGGGCAGCCCTGGGCTTCCCAACCCACCAGCAAGCAAAGCCAGAGCCCTAGAAATAAAATTAGAAAAATGGTGGAAAAGAAAGATTATTTTGCAGGTTGGTGTTTTTTTGTTTGTTTTTTTTTTTTTAATTATGAGATGCTCTGCAGTGAGTCCTAGATTCACAGGGGCTGTAGCCCAACGAGGCAGTTGGGTGACAGAAAGTTGGAAAAGAGGGCACTGACAGCCTTGTACACATACAGGTGTGTGGGAGGAGAGGGGGAAAAGACAACAGTGCCATCCTCAGGAGGTTAGGATGTTTTTTGCTGCACAAAGCACTTTCATCGCCCCATTGAAACAAAGAGCAGAGAAAGGGGTTCAAGCTGAAAGCACTAACAGCAAAGCAAGATGGCTGGGCAAGAGCTCAGGGAAAAGGAGAGCAACATTAAACCCTTGTGAAGATCCCAAGAGGATCAACAGCTGAAGACCTGGTCTTCCCAGCTGTCTGTCTGTTGAGGCTGGGAATGCACAAGAGCATGAGAGGAGGTGCCACACCACCTTCCACACCAACAGCCAAGAAAGCTGTTTGTAACAGGGAACATGCTAAAGGTAGGGCAGCACACATCAATCTCCTTGAATAATTACATAGCATTTTTCTGCCACAGATCTTGGAGGTTTTTTGCCCTGTTATCTGGGAAAACCCAACTCCCTGCAAGGCTAACATTGGTCCCCTGGCTGCATACCATCACTGAGTACACAGGGTGTAGAAGACTTACTGTAACAGGGACCAGATCAGAACCTGATCAGGATCCAAATAACTCCTACAGGCCCAAATCTGTTAATTTGCCACTACCAGAGGATTGTTCCTAGACTGAATTTATTACCCAAGAGCTGAATCAGTAAGTCTGATGTTGCAATACCTGTGGATTCTACAGCACAGTGATGTCTCAAAGTTTACCTGCTAATCACATAAGTCTTCCCCTCTTGTTTCACACTTGCTGTATCCAATGAACACTTTAACTGAGTCTTCCTCATGTTTGCACCCATCAAGTACAATAAAAACATATCTACTTATTTAGTCTTTACTTGGCAAAGCTACTCATATTCAGCTCTTTTAATCTTTGCTCTTAAAAATAAATCTTTTCAGTCCAATTGATAAACATATACTTATTTTTTTCTGAATTTCTTGTTAGCCTTTCCAGTAACCAGGTGCCAAAAATTGATGCAAGAGACTAAATGTAGTCAATTGCAAAAGAGCATCAAACCATTGTGCTAGAAATAAAGGAGTGCTGAGGACCCAAGCCATGTGCCAGAGAGCTGAAACAATTGTGGGATAACGAACATGAGAATGCAGGGTGCATGTCACTAAACCACTGCACGCACGACCTTGTCAAGCAAGCCTTTGTGCCTTCATCCTCCTCTCCAGTCACACATCCAGCTCTCTAATGTAAAACATTTGTGCAAAGTAAGAAAAGGATCTATTTTTTTGAGGTACAGCAGGCTCTCAAAGGATGCTTCTGTTGAACACTGATCATTGTTTAAGATAACAAAGAGGTAAAAAAAAAAAAGATAAATTACCCTACCTGTAGCAGAAAGGTAATGAAACAGATTTTTAGGGGAATCATAAAGATACCTTTGTAGCTAAAGACAGCTGTAAAACCACCACCTCCGTGTCCTTAGCAGAGCAATTCTTCAGGTGACACATCACACTGAAGAGAAAGAGGAGCCACAACCCCAGATGCAAAGCTCCAGCACAATTATACATTTCTCATTCAAGGATCTCATTTCACTGCTAAGTGAAAAATACAACACCCTCAGGGCATAACAATAACCTTTGTTATTTCCCAAGCACAGGTTACGCTTGGAGTTTTATTAGTCCAACCCCCTTTTAAGTTATAGATCTTCCCCCCAGTCAAGCATCTGAATGCCAAATATCAACAACCTTATGTTTACTAATACTTTTGCACTGTGATAAGTGTCGAATGGATAAGTCTTTATGCAATAAGGATAAGAGACATCCAAAAAAACAAAGAGGATGTTTTCAGCAACACACATCTCTGATTAGTTACAACTCAGGGCAGGGGGGAATCTATTTCCCCACTGAATAACAGCTACCACTTTCTTTGGTATCCTAGATTTAGAAACTGATTTTTATCACCACAGACAGTGTGATTTATTAGCAGAGTTGGTACAGTTGGTGCCCAACACTTGGCCAGTTGGCACTCCAGGAAAACTCAAGAGCTAGATCCAAACTCAGAAGCTGAGCCACATCTCTACTTACAAGCTTGGATGAAGTCCCAGCTGAAGAGACAATATAGCAGCAGGCATCAGCACAGAAGCTCCAAGCAAATTTACACACAGGAATTGGCCATCAGAGAGACAGTGAGGTTCATCCTGCGGTAACATATGAAAGCACAAACCTCATTGCAGGGCTTGGAGAAAGAGGAAGAACAATGTAATACTGAAACGTCATTAAGTGTGACCAGCTGCTTTCCTCTCCATAAGCTGGAGTAGTAAGTCTGAGATATTAATGATTTCTGATTTAATGAAGATATAAGAAGTCCATGATACAGAGTTGGTTGCTACCTTTTAGCCTCCAGGCTCCAAAAGAGCTGCCACAGAGCATTAATTTTAATGCACTCTCACACAGGGATAGAGTTTCCAAGGAAGCTGCCAAATCTAGCAAAGGTTTGCACTTTCCCTTCCCAATACTTTCTTAGAAAGCTGGAAATAACATTACCTTACTTAAGTGGCCATGCTCATTAATTTAGTTTTGCTTTTAAAACAGCCACCAAAAAGAAAGAAGAATGAAGCTGAACTGCTGGGCACTTAAAACTGTTTATTTTGACACAGAGCTAACTAAAGCTTGACAGGCAAGTTAAGTCATACAGACCTATAGGAGACCATTTTAAGAAGGGTGCACGCTCTCCGAGGCAGAGCCTACATATTTCTTACTGTACCAGAGTACATGGACCCTAATCCTAGCTAGGGCTTCTGTCTTACTGTAAGATAAACTCCAGCACTGGCTATTACCACTTTGAAAGCCATAGCCAGTTCCCATCCAAGTAAATGAGAGCAGGGTTAGCCTCTATATTCTATTATTTGTCCAAAGAAGCATTATTTAAATGAAAACACAGCTGACAATTCATCTGGGCTACAGATTAGGAACTACACACTTGCAGTTAAAAGCAGCACTCCCCATATCATCTTGTTACTCAAAGCAGACCTCTCTGAGCTAGTAACACAAGAACATCAGCGTCTATCTGGGAAAGAAAGATGTAGGGTACCTTGGCCGCAACCAGAAGAGGCAAATGCAAAGCAAACATGTTAGTGGAAGGCAGCATTTCCCAGCAGTTACCGCACAGCTGAGGGGAGCCAGGTCTCAGAGCTTCAACACCCACCTCTGCCACACAGATACTGCCAGGCATCTGCTTTCAGACTGGATGGGAAAGGAAGAAGTGTGTGAGGTGGCATTAATATGCAGATTGGAGGAGATGACTCAGCAGGCCATTCCAATTAATTCCAATTAACTCCACCCAAAGCAAAATAATTCCAAGCTTTTAATGCCATAAGGTATGTCTGGGGAAGTACAGGAAGGCACAGCAATAAACCTGCCATTTCCCACCTAGTCAGATGCAAGCCCTTTCATTCAGGACTTGATGTTTAGCCAAGTTTATCACCTATCTCTGGCTCCTCTTCATCATTAAATAAGAAAAACACACAACCCATACTGCTGTCCAGGGCTGTAGAGGTCTCTTAACACTACCAAATGCTATTAATGTAGTAAAGAAGAAACGGATTGCCTGGGTTGCTATCTCACTCTTTCCTGCCTGTTAGAGAGAAGCATTCCCCACGTTTAATGTGGGAAGGAGGCTGCTGCTTTCCATTCAGTGGGTGAAATGCATCAAGCACAAAGGTTCAGAACACAGAAACAGGTTATTTTAAGAAGGCTGAACAGACCCAAAGGTGCGTAAGTGTGTGCTGGTCCTTTGCATGGGCCTGAATGTCACCCAATGACATTTGCACACCTGACAAATGGCAGAAAGGAACTTCCTGTGCTACTGCATTTTTCCCTTCAAGATAGATACTATCACCACATTAGTCAAGCTAGAGCTGAACTGTCACAGCTCTTTTTTTATTATTTACCAAAATGGTTATCAGCCAGATATGTACTGTTAAATTCCTGTGTTATAGAATTACTCTAACACCCAGGAAATGCAGTATTATGGAGGTGCTGTTATTCCCCAGCTTGCTTTTGCTTATCCCTTTTACAAGGCTCTTTCTGTGCTGGCTGCCCTGCAGAAGACTGCAGAAGTCAAGTTGTACCTGGGTGTCTCACCCTGCAGGCTTGGGGGGCTGCTGGCTCTCATAGCACTGATCTCCTGAAGGAGCCCCCATCCTTTTAAACCAACTTTCTTTTTTAATCTAAATAATTCAATGCAGAACATAAGTTTAAAAAAATGCTTATTTTTTCCAGCAGCCATTTTATTTCCTACAATAGCTGACACACACTAGTCCTTTGAGCTGACTCAATGAAGAAAGCACTCCCGTTTTCTTTGCAGAATACTAATATGGTCTTTGGAAGCAAGTTCCTCGATTGAGGCTTACAGAGGCGGCACAATCAGGCCTCTGTAGTGAGATGATGAAGAGGCAAAGTACTGTGTCTTGCAAGAGGCCCGCTCTTCCACAAACTGAGTGGTCTTGCCTGGCCTCTGTGCAAGACAGGAGATCAGTTCTTCTGGTGGAGATACATAGATGGAAGCAGTACGACAAGACTGCCTTGTTAGCTTCGTCTGCAGAATTCGTGATGCACAGTTAGACTCTTGGTTCACAAAAATGTAAAAATCATAGCCCTAGGAAACTGGCCTTCAGGAGGTTGCAAGGGACAGCCCTGCAAATCAGTGCACCTACAGTCATCTCCAGGAAGGTCCTGCTTGCACAGGGCTGTCACAGAGAGCAGAGAAGGTGTCAGCAGGAGGAGAATCTCCCCTAAATTGCACAAAAGCTCATCAAATCAAGACAACAAACTGGTCAAATGACAACCCATACCCTGAGTTCAAACATGCCTTCATTCTTCAGTACAACCCCTCCAATGAAGTTTAATTTTCAGCAAAGCCACATGAGACAATCCTTCCACAGGGATGACTTGGCTTCTCTCCCTGGCCAGACCATCCCACCCCATCTCTCACCTCAAGACACATCGTATGGCACAGCAAGCCCATATGGGCAGCTGACCCAGCGGAAAACTAACCATTCAAAACAAGAGGTAGGGAGAACAGGAATTGCTTTTTGGCCAAAAGAGGTAGATTCTTTCACATGGCCACCAGTGGTGGGGGAGGAAACAGGGGCCTGCAGCAGACCCAACACTGATCAGCGCAAACATCCTTTGAACTCACACTGAGTCACTAATTTGGGTCTAAATGACAACAGCCGGAACCAAGAACTCACAGCACTTTCCTGCCGCTCAGTTCTGGTTAGAATTAGACCATAACAACAAGAATGCAACTCTACATCTCTCCTTCCTTTATCCCTACGCATAGGCACTGTGAGGCACAGAGAGGTGAAATGCCGTGGTAGCTGCGTGGGAGAGCTGGGAACATCAAGTAGAGGGATTTATCTCCACTAAGCCCTGCTGTGACCAGTAGACCATGCTGTCTATATTAACAAGCAGATTTCTGCAGTGTTCAGATTCTGTTCTCCTGCAGAGACTGCTGCAAAGGAGACAATGGGGACAGAAAGTGCATCACACTCTTTAGGACTGCCCCACCACCATGCACATGTCCAAATCAAGAGTAAGAAACGGTGATGTGGATCCTGCTCCCCTGCACTTCACCTGACTGCAGTGGTCCCGGGTCCCTCAGGAAATCAGATAAAAGCAGCAAGAAAACTGCCTAGGACACCACTTTTCTGGCAGTAGAGGCACAGACATTAGCAAAAAGAACTGTTTAATTTTTGTTTCCAGGCACGGGGGATTTCCTGAGGTTAGCTGCCGGTTAATCAAGCCATAGAGCAGCCATTCAGCACCTGCCCCGCGAAGTTTAAATGTCATCATAAAAAAAAAATATGGACTTTTACCAAAGCAATACTGCAAATTATGCTTCTAACACGATTTCCCATGCTTCTCTTTTTTTCGCCCTTTCTGGGACACCACCACCCACATGAAAGCCAAAAAGAGACTGTAGTACCTGGTTACACAAGGGTAGCCCATCACGGGAGCAATTCAAAAGCTTGTTCCATAATCCAGCAAAATTTTTTAATCCAGTAGTCTCATTGTAGATTGACTGACACATCTACTCATCCCAAAAGTCCTCCATCCACTACAGCAGCAACTTCATCACGTGCATTGAGAAGAACTTTGCTATTGCATGTCCCTGGTGCATTAGCAGAAGGCATTACATCCAGCTGCACAGCATAAAGCTAGAGGAAACAATTTCATTAGGGTTCCATTAGGCTTAGGCAGGTTGGCCTTTTTACATGCAAGAATATAGTGGGCAATAGCTTTGGACAAGAATTTGAATGCATTGCTAAAACCATTATCTAAACTGCAGATATGTATTTACAGGCACAGGCGTCCACCCATCTCGCAGCAGCCCACACTGGCTGTTTGGGATCTGGTATTTAAACTGTGGTGGTACTGGCAGCAATGCTCTTCCAGGTTCCTACAGGAGCTTTAGGCACCACGGGGACAAAAGGGTCATTCCCACTAGTTCTCTACTTTCTGAATAATCCCTGCAAGCTGCCATTAGGCTGGGGAAGGACTCAAAGAGAGAACATCTGCTGCTGGAAAATCAGCCCTGCTTTGCTTGGTGCTTTGCTGTTTGCCTCCTGTGTAACTACTGGCCCACCCTGACCCAGCAAGAAAGCTTAAAGGCCACAGCACAAGAACCTTATTATGTTGATTTAGGGTGACCCGGTGCAGAATATGGCACAAGTCAAATAATCCAGCAGGAGGAGATTTTGATTTTTTAAAAGGATAATTCAGTGTATCCATTCAGCTAAACAGAAAGCCTTGTGTCACAATAAAGCTGTCATGATGTTCTGGAAATATGGTCTCACTGGAGGAACACATTGTAATTTTATATCCAGCTATTTAAGAAGATGAGGCCAAGCCTCAAGTGACAGACACTTTGATGAAACAACACATGAATTAAACATAATTATACTAGAAAAACAGTAAAACAGAACTAATCATTGAGGCCTCCGAGTTGTACTGTGAGCAGTGACATTTGCATTGGCACAGGGCATTCCCACCCAGAGAGCTCCAAATCCTCCATGAATATCAGTAATTAAATACTCTGCCACGCAGCCAGAGGGAGGCAAGTTTTGCTGTCCCCCAGTTTTGCAGAAAGTGAGGTCAACATCCTGCCATGACCCACAGGAGCCCCAGCTGTGTGCGTGGGCAGGGGGCTTCTCCATCTCCTCTTGGCTGTTTGCAATGGCCACCGTGCCCTTCACTTTCTTATGCTTTTCCCACTGGAAAAGACGCTGCACACTCCAGCTAGATTCCTCCCAAAATTCAGACCTAGGATCTGCAGTCATAGTCTCACTAGGGAAGACTCGATGGATTTCCCCTCATAAAATTAAGATGTAATTTTACACAGGCCTGCCTGCTATAAACCTGTCTCCATATGCAATGTTCTCTCTACCCATATTTAATCTAGAAAAGAGAATATAACTGGGTTCGGGAAATCTGTTTTTTTCTAGGTTTCCATGCAAGCTGGATCTAAAAACCCTTCTTTATGTCAACAGCAGACAACTGTTTCATAGACTTCATCTAGCAGGGTTGGTAACTAACCTAAAAATGGCAGATGGAAGCATTAAATATTTATTGGACTGGAGTGCACTGATTTCGGAAATTAACACTTTGTAAATTACTTCTGTGTAAACAGTAATTAAACAGTCGGGCACAGTCCAGTCCAGGTTCTGAGTAAGCTGCAACTCTTTTTGTAAAACATATGTATACATAAAAAATACTAAAGCGCAATGAACTAACACTTCTCTACTGATTTCCATCTGCACACACCAAATTGCTCTGCAATCATGAATTAAAATTAATTAAAACTTTGGAATGGTTTTCCACATAAAGTTGGAACGGAGGGAGCCCTTGTGGCGGGCACTCAGGCATCATGCCAGTTAAGCTTGCAGAGAGCAGGAGTAGATGGTGCATTGCTTTAAAATACCAAGGACTTTGTAACCTCGTGTTCCCAGTGCTACTAATGCTGGGATTGAACTGGTGCTTGTAACAGGGGGAAACCATGAGAAAAGTGCAACTGATACAGCCAGGTCCCTTGCAAGCTCCACACGTGTTCCAGGAGTGCAATCATAAATAGCATAAAGTTGCTATTTGCTTTTGAGCTCTCCTGTGCATGTGGGAATAGATTTGCTCAAGAGATATTGCAGTTTTATGCCCTTAGGCAGAGTATTAATCTCCCACTTGTGCTATTGCACTAGCAGTAGAGACTCATGCCGTCTTTTCTTTAATAGACCCTTTTTAAAAGAAAATATGTTTTAGCTCTGATTTAAAAGTACCTTCCTTTTCGGGAACTACAGGTCTTCCTTTCAAACACTGTCCAATATCCTTTCCAGGACTCTTTTTCCGTTCACTGTACCTGCACACTCAGGATCTCATGAAGGTAAGCATGTCCTATTCATTAAGGCAACAGCTGAAGCCCCATCGAAGTTAATGGTTGCTTGTAGATTCACGAATTGGAAGATTTGGGTACCATTCTGCAACCTTTACTTCTTCAGCACAGACTGCTGTACACTATATTTTGTTACCATAGCTGGATTTTTTCCATGCTCTGACTACATCACTGCTTTTTTACTTTCTCTCTTCCCCCAAAACACATGTACTTAAAAACCCACCAGAAATGAACAAATGCACCTATATGGGGACGGTGGGTGTGTAAATCAGACTCTGAGCTCTTCTTAAGGCTCTGGTGATGGAAGGGCAGAGGCTTCCCACAGACTGCGCTCAGGAATAAGCAGCTTATTCTCATTTTACAGGCAATGCTGGGCTTTGCTGTGGTGGCCAGGGGGGCACAGAGGGTATGCTCTTCCCCCCCAGCCAGGGAGCGATCCTGACCCCACCGCACAGCCCATCCCCAGGTGCCACCCTCCTGCAGCAGTCTGCAGGAAGGGGAAACACGGAGCTGGCTCCATAGCAGCACCAGCACCCACAGCACAAACCCCAACCAAGGCATGGGGCAGAGGAGAAGAAATCGGGGGGGCTCCCCTGACTTAGCCTGGCCAGATGAGGACAGGGTGCTGCTGAGAGCATAGGAGAGGGGGCTTAAGTGCAGGGGAGCAGCGGTACTCCGCAGATGCAATTAAGAGCTCAGATGGGATGTGGATGTGCTGGCAGGGCTACGCTCATTTTATTGTGTGCCTGTGCACGCAAGCTTCTTCTGTTTGCTTTCTCTCTTTCTCTCCCATTCCAAGGTGCAGATTGGTTTCATGTCCCCAGGAGCTCCTAGGAGCTCGTGAGTGAGTTTGCAGAAGAAGATGAAGAGAACAATGCTGCCAGGGGACTTTAATGAGAGATACTTCTATTCTCATGGTGCAGTTAAGAGTCACATAATGAAACAGAGGCTGGTTTGTTTGTTTTTTAATGAGCTCTATTTATATTTGACTTTAACTATCCTCATTCATTTTCTCTGAATCAAACCTCTACTGCTGAAATCCTGTGCATCCGAGTTAATAAAGGGCAGCTATAACCTGATTTACTGCATAGTTCCAAACACGAACGTACTCGCAGGAGGGGCTGATAGTTTACAGCAGCAATGTTTAAAGTGGAAAAATTGACAGCAAAATTGAACATAACTTCTCAGCTGCCTTGCAGAAAGCTGAAGTAACCCCACAGACTTGTCTGGAGGCATTTTTCTTCTATGTTGTTGTAACACTGAGAGGTTAAGGCTGCTGTTAAAGCTAGGTTTATGGTTTGCAAACTGGAAGCTGGTGAAAAGCAGGTGCCTTATCCAACAGACTTCATCTGGCTGTTAGGGATGCCTGAGTTTCAAGATGTCAGAAAGAGAGGAAAACCAGAGGAATCACATGTGAACCAACCCAAGGAATGCAAGATCCTCAAGCTTTTCACCTTCAATAATGCAGAAAAAAACCCAAAATAAATGAAGGGGATTTGTGGTTCACTCCCTATGTAGAGGATTAAAAGAAAAATCAGCAGTACCATTCCCTTGACTTCTTCCTCTCCTTAAAATAGAGAAGCCACTGTTTACAACATAGCTAGAAATCTGAAATGGAGGTTTTCTCCTTGGAGGAAGACATTTTGCCCCTATCTCCATACTTAAGCTTTTAAACAAACACAGCCTCATTCTAGAGGAGCAGCTGTGTCATTAAGCCAATTTTGGGATGAACAGTGATTCAAGAGCCAAATACTATCTTAATTATATACATTAATATTCTGCTAAGAAGATGCT
>VZTL01034651.1:92269-110356 GCA_013400535.1 Scopus umbretta | reverse complement strand
AAAAAAAAAAAAAAGATAATTCATGTTATTGCACAAGGAAAGCCACTAAAAATATAAAAATAAGAGAGAGAGGTGCCGGCCCAAGACACGGCGAATGACTGCACGGGCGTGAAAGCGGCTCCCAGCTGCAGAGGAAGCGCCCAGCGAGCAATAGGTAACACCCACATCCGAGCAAGAAGAGAGTGGCCAAAAGTCATCTGTTGTCAGAGGCGCATACTGAATGAGGGACTTCTGTGTCAAAAGGAAGAGTCACCCCCATGGCTGCCCCAGCTGCTTAGGAAGGAATTTTGGCAGCAATCTCTTCTATTTTTCTATCAAGTAACACAAAAAGGAGCGTATTCACAGAAACAGGCAGCAAAGTGAGAATTGGAGATCAGCGTGGGGGTGTTAGAGAGAGGAGGCTCATGTGCTGAATTGGGGACTGGGGTGTCCTCCTATAGTGGGGACACAATTCAGCCCCCATCTACAGACCACCCCGACTGCAGGGAGGTGGGCGAGGGGCAGCAGCTGGTGCTGGGTGTCTGGCAGCGGGAGCCTGCCTGGCAGACATGGAGCAGCCAGTGCACAGGGTACGGGAGACGGGCAGGTCAGGAGCTGGGGAGCGATGTCTGTCACTGCCCCAAATGGGATGAAGCATCCCTCGTCAGGAAGCAGGGATGGAGCATCCCTCATGAGAGACACAATGCAATCCCGCACTGCTCTCCCACCTCTAACTGAGGCTGCATTGCAAAACCGCAGCATCAACTGATGCTAAGAGAGAAAAGAAGGGATTTCCTTGTGGGTTAGGAAGCCACAGTGGGGTGTGAAACTCCTGGTTCCCACTATGGGCAAAAAATATAACACAAGGTCTCAGAAAAGCCAGAGCTGCCTTGCTTGTATTGAAACACTGATTTAAAGGGAGTTTGCAATTACATAATGGCAAGAGCCCTCTGGTCTCAGGTGTGCGAGGTGAGATTGGGGGATTTCTGGCTCACAGCCTCACCGTGGGTCCCTGCGCTCCCCTCAGCCCCGAGAAGCAGGGCTGGCTCCACATGTGAACAGATCTCCAAGGAAAGCCCAGGTGCTGCAGGAAGCAGGGCTGGGAATACAAAAGCATTGCTCTTTCTGCTGAATGGGCAAGGCACCAGTGTTGTGCAGAGGTGCTATTCAAGATAAGTCTGCGGTACAAGTGGAGAAATGCCTGAGCTGGCTCAGGTCAAGGCTACAGCATGGCTGAACTGACCACCCCAAGGAATGAGCAGGGCCAATGTACCCTCCTGAGATCCCCACAGGTGAAAAAAGGACCGCACACATTTGGATGAGCTGGTGTGGTCCTACCTGTCATAGAAACAGAGTCTAAGGTTGAACTCCACCCTGAGCTGCGACCAACGAGAAAGTCTGCTAATGTCACGTATGATGGTGCTTTGCATTTTATGGTGCTTATGGGAACAAAATGCCAGCCAGCTCTTCAGCTAGATCAAGTCAGAATCAGGTCTAAATCATCCTGGATAGTTTCACATTTGGTTTTACAAAATCAGAGCTCAGTGAAGAGCCACAGAGACATGTGTGTTATGCAATGACAACAAGAGGTGGCACCAGGGCGTTCCCTGGGACTTGAGGGTTTCTGTCATGTCCACCAGTAGTGTCCATACACACGGCCACAGCAGCACCTGCTCTCAGACAAGAGTCACCACTCCTTCATGTCAAGGCTGTGATTTAGGTCTCAGTTCTTGCCCCCCATACATTTTTACTTGGAGACCCCAAAGAAACCTCGCTTACCCCTCCTGCCCTTTGATTCTCCCCAGAAAGAATGAGCTCCATCACATCTCTCTCTAGTGGAAACATACCAGGAATATCAGGGAGAAAAAACATTTTGCGATCACAAGCTCGCTTAAAAAATAATGCCTACAAATGTTCAAGAACTCAGTATCCAAATGACATGTGGCAGAAGCACAGCAACATGGCTGTCCTAGAGAGAAATGCACTATTCTGCATACAGCAGATGGAAGGGCAGGTTGAGGGCTGAGCACCCATTTAGCAGAGTCATTTGTCCAAATTCCCATGTTCTACTAAGCCACGGGCCATGGTGGTGAGGAACAGCTGCTCAGTCCTTCTAATGCAGACCAATTGGGATGCAGAGACAAACTTCACCTTCAAATCAATCCCAAGATCCACTGCATGAGGGCTGTTATGCTGCACAGGGAAGGCAGCAACATTATGCCTTAGGGCTGGAAAGGTATCCTGGGGTCCAGCGAGCCCAGCATCTCTTCACAAAGCAGAAAATTCACAAGTGCCTCCCAATGAAATCCCAGGTGCCCAGCAAGGGGGTGGGATGGGGTAGATGGGATGGGGGCAATTCTGTAAGGGCATCCCAGACTTTACATTTTAATTTCTAAAAAGTTTAGGAAACACTTCTCTCACCCACCTCAGGAGAGCTTCACCTGCATGGTTTTGACACTACAGAGATAGAGTGGTGTTTCGGACTTTGCCTCTTGCAGCTTGTCACACACAAGGCTAACAGCTCCAGTGCCTTCCTCTGGGAAGGGGAGATGTAAGGGCACCCATCACACAAACAAGTGTTGGATTGTTATTCTTCTTAACTACACAGAAGGCCAAGGTCTCATTAATTAGCACTGACATTTACAATGGAGGCCACAAGATATGAGTGATATGAAGATGGATGAATTCCAAGAAGATTTGGGAACAAAAAAGGGCTGTGGGGAATGGTTGGGTTGGTTTTGTTTGTGTTTTTTTTTACTTCTGAGTTCTCCTTGTAAAGAGAGACTATTGACATTTGAATTCCCCTTTGCATTAGAATAGGAAAAACTGCAGCCAATCTTTTGCCATGTATCTAAATTGCAAGGTGCTGCAGACTGCTGAAATAAAAAAGGGACCCTTTGACTGCAAGGGTCTGGCTTAGCTTTCGTTCAGAGTACTTCCCAAAAAAATTGCAAAAGTCCACCAATTGTCTGCCTCTACTGAAGCAGGGTCAAGCTCATGACAAAATAAAACCATCTGCTTTTTCAGACTTTCATCCCAAACCAGAATAAACCTTTTTTGATGCTTTTATGGACTTGGCTCCTTCCACTGTCTTTCATGTGCTCCAGTTGAAATTATCATGCATTCAGACTCCTTGGATGAGATCCTCAGGCATCGACCAGTGGGATTAAAACCAAGATCAGTTGAAAACAAAAGCATTGGTGGTTCTTTTGTACGCTTTCTGATTTTTTGAGCCATTAGGTCATATTCCTTTTATACCTCACAGCTTTTTTCTGTAACAGAGAAGTATACAAAATTGAGGGGGGCTTAAACAAAAGCTAGGGCTCTCATATAATCCCTTCAGTCCAGCATCTGAGACTTTAGGAAAAAAATCAGTTACCATGAGAGCTAGAAAAACTGCCTCAATTCACGACTCTTTTCTATATGACAATTCCAACAGCAGAAACAACTGCCCTGTTTCTGAGCACTAAGTAACCCCATTTCTCACCTTCATCCCTACCATGTTGCTGATCCCTAGGAAAGAGTCTTCAGAATTCAACACAGAAACCCAGATCTGGTTCTGGAGAGGTAATCCACTGGCAGTGATACTGGGGCAGGGGAAGCACAGCAGAAGGGGAGCAGATCCTGTACTTTATCCCATCCCAGAAGGAGATCCTTCACCACCACCTCAACTTCCACATCCTCTCCAGGGTGAAGACAGCAGGGTAACACTCATGCTGAGCTCTGGGGTCTCCTTCCCTCTTCCCTTCCTAACCTGTAGATTCAAAACTCACCGAGACACGAGTATGCCATTAGGGTAGAGAGCAGAAGGGTTAAAATCTGCAATCTGCATCCCCTGGAGAGGCAGGAGGACACTTGGTGTGTGTCTCTGACAAGTGCCATCAGTGGGCAAGGACAACACCTTATTTAAACCAAGTCAAGAAACCCTGTCACCATTGGTGCCGTTTTCCAAAGCACAACATATAAAACACTAACAAGCACTACAATCCTCAAAACAGCTTTCCTCTCTCCTTTTGCCATCCTGCTAATCGTGATGTCTGGGGCTATAAAAAGGCACAGCACAAGAGCATGTCTCTCAAGCTGATCTTCTTCCATGTTTATAACCATCGCTTATCTAATGACACTTAGGAAGTGTTACCAAGGAGACTATTTGCATCCTGCACGATGTTGCTAAAGCAACACTGCTAAATTAGATGCAGCGCTCTTAGCCTTCACCTACTGTATTTGCATTGCTATTAAAATGAAATAGTCACAGGCCTAAACTATATTTGGGTCATTCACTCATCCAAACACCTGAAAATAGTCCAATGGCAGCAGCTACGGAGTTCCCCCTTAAATCTAGCACATCTAGGTCTTCATCTCTTACACACATTTCTAGCTTGCCTTTCAATGTGACCTACACACAAAGCAAGTCATCTTTTCTTTCATACTATAACCTTCCTCCACAGGACTTGTTTTCCTTATATGTTTGGCTTTTATTTGAATACTTCGGGAGATTTTAACTGTCACAAATAATTACAGCATCCCAGTATTTGGTGGAGCATGGCAGAAGGCAATTTGTAAGTAGCATTAATTTTTGAGGCACAAGATGGCTCAGAGGCACTGGAAATGCGACAACTTGCCTGAAGTTTATGGGTCAGCTGTTCATCCTCACCCTGAGTTTTGGTTCAGCTGTACAAAGTCACCATTCAAGGGCTTCAAGATGGCTCATGGAAAGACTAAAAGGCTAAATAATGACTAATAGGGTAAAATACTCATTAAGGAGGTGATAAGATAATAAAATCAAAAGAATTTAAAACTATTAAAAACTATAAACAAGCTATAAACAAAAATTAAGGCCAGGGGCTATTTTAGGTGAAGTTACAGAATAAATTAAACAAAGAAGCACAAAAGGCTACTGATAGGAGGAAGAGTGAGCAAAAGGAAACAAGAGGTGTGTTTGTAATGGTTTCCAAGGCAAGTAACAGCTTCTCTAGAATTTGGAAGTTTGTCAATATGCTAAAAAACATACTTAAAATTAAAATACCCCCCATGTTAATGTAGAAATATGGACAACTGTGAGAAACTTTACAGCTAATACTACAATTGCGTAACAATATATTATATGCAGTTGCACATATAAAATAAATATTATTTGATTGTATTCTTCATGATCTCAAGCAATGTCACAAGCAAAGACACTGGGCTTTCTGAACTCAAGCATTCTGGTGCAAATCTAGAGCAACGTATTATCCCCACAGCTTTCTGTTCTGATGGCCTGAGCAGTACACTTTGGGCAACCACACATAATAATAAAATACCATCCTACCAATACCTAGCTGGAACTCTCCATCACTATTTAATATGTATATTCCAAAAATAACTCCTGCTTTTAACACTTTCAAATTTAATAGATAAACTCAGGCAAGGACATAAATATTTGGCATCTGTCACTGAATTCAGTCAGCTCCCTGAATCAGAGCAAAAGCACCCTGTTCCAGCTCTGCTTCAGTGCATAATATGGTTTAGGTAGTCTTATTAACAAATCCTTGCTTTAGCCTAGAAGCACTACTAAAAAGCACACCTGGGAGCATTTTACTGTACATAAAATGTCTGTTCCAACAGCCTGCAGAATCTAATCATGAGAAGGTAACACTCCTTCCTGCTGAACAGGCTACAGCACGAGAAAGCCCATGTCCAGAAAGCATTTCACCTGCCAGCACTTGGAATTGCTTATGCTTGGGAATTTAAGCTGAAATAGCAGAATCTGGGCTGGTAAAGAATTGGCTAACAGTACTGGTACCCAGTTCAGCCAGGCAGGATCAGGGATGTCTTTTGGCTCTTTTGCTTCTAACAGTGTTTTAGGATGCTTTTCAGAGGGCTGTGAGAGAAGTGTCCAGCTGAGTCAGTGGTAGCTGAACATCATCGCCTCCCCTCAGAAGGATGCTGCTGCTGATCTGCTGAACAGGGAGGAGGGGACATGGGTAGCTGGAGGTGAGTGCCTGCTTAGCTGTGTCGATGGACTGGGAATACAGGAGAAAGCACTCAAGTCCCAGCATCTCCCTATGAGGCAAAACTGGATCCTGAGACTGGATCACATGAACTCTATGGGAATTGATGGATCTAGGACTCCTCTGTTCAACAAATGAATTGAGTCTTCCTCTTGCCGAATTGTTGTGCAAAATATAAATAAATCATTTTACCTCCCTAGACATCAGCCTATTTTAGAACAAGGGGATGGGGCAAGCTCTCCTTCCTGCCTCCCCACAACAGCTGCAATGAGGCTCAGTTTCTCAAGTTTTTGTCATTGTTTTAGCTCCTCCACAAGAAGGTGTGATAGAGGCTCAGAAGAAGATTTCTGTATTTGGCCATGGCTGGAAAGCATGTGTGTGCCCACCACCACCATGCTCTGCTGAGCTGCCTGGACATGAGCCAACATGATGATAGTGGAGAGCCTCCTCCAAGCCACGTGGTGGGGAAGCCACCCCACTGTGGGCAAGCAGCACTGGGGTTTGAAGAAATACTCAAAGTCTACCTAACTCCCCTCATATAGCAAAAAGAGAATGGCTCGAGTCCCGTGGGGTTTCAGATCTACAACAGCCATACTCCCTCATGCCTCCTCCCATGGCCTCCACAAGAAAACTTCACAAAGGTTTAGAAAGCAATCTGCGGTCCTCTGTGGGAAGGGATTATTTGTGTCCACACACAAAGGCTGCAGAAGGTTGTTTTTAGCTGCACTTGCTCAAGGGGATCTTTCCCAGGACTCAGCTCTCCTTGCTGACTTCAGGTGGCCCATGTGAAACAGGCCAGGGCATGTTCCAAGGAAGGGTCAGAAACAAGGATTTGCCTGACCAGCGAGGCAGAGAGAGGGAAGGAGAGGAGGAATCATCCTTGCCACCAGCCAACTCCTTCTTCTCCCATGGGAAATAAGATCAAAAAGAAAAAGAGATTTTTCTCTCTGCTAACTATGCCTCTGAAATTTTCTAGGAACTTTTGGTTAGTTTTGGATCAGGTCCTAGACCCGTGTGGACAGAGCCCATACTGTAGAATGTGTCTGGGTTATTCATTAGCAAAAGGGTTCCCTCTGCAATCAAGCATGTAAAGCACCTTATTAAAACATGCCCCACTCCGTATCTGACCCAATGGAGTTGGCATGAAGAAGTTCTCACCACACACTGAGAAACACCACTGGACTGCGAATTATCATTACCTCCCTCGTCACAGTTCCTACATGGCCTTATCTAAACTATGTCATAAATCTTCTGGGTTTTATCTGAACTCTTCTCCTCTTAGTGACATTCTGTACTTCTGAATAATGTTGTCTCCATATGAATTACAAGGAGCACAGCAATAATGCTCCAGCAGAAGCAAAGGAAGCAGTGGGAAAATAGCTAAAAGCTACACTGAACTGTTTTCCTACTTGTAATCTTCTGTCATATTCTGAGTTGGAAGATTAGATAACAAGACTATTTATAGCGGCATTGCTGGGTGTGTATCACAAAACCTTTATTGTAAGACCACAGCAAGTATGAAATTTTAATTTTGCCTGCCACTTCCCTGTGTCACAGCTTCATTTGCAGCAAAGCATTTTTTTCTTTCACAGTAGGGTTATTAATAATGGATGTAGCATTAACATTTCCAAATTGGGAGTTTACCCTCGGTTTCTGTTCCCACCCATCACTTGGTAATTTTTCCTCCTGGGCTTCGTGTTGGACTGACAACTGGAGACTGACAATATCTGCTCATCCACGAAACACACATTGCATGGGCAAGAGCAACCATAGCTCACTCCATTCACCGCTACAGGTCCCACCTGCAGGACTTCTCTGGTTGATACCTCAAGCTGCTTTTTAATCTCTCTGCTAAGTCCTCCAGTGCATGTCAATGGGGTCGGAGAACAACTGTCCAAAGGAAATGCACTGAACACCAGATGATCTCCACAAGCCATGAGGCATCCAGCAGATGGTGAGAACTTTCTGCCACAACTAATGCAGGGCAGATTTCAAGTGGAGGAGCAAAGCTCTCAGCTGTCAGT
The DNA here is from genome assembly GCA_013400535.1 of Scopus umbretta. NCBI lineage: Eukaryota > Metazoa > Chordata > Aves > Pelecaniformes > Scopidae > Scopus > Scopus umbretta. Next base: position 102,363 of record VZTL01034651.1, on the reverse strand, counting down.
GCTTATCACTTGGCATCTCAGCTCTAAATCTTTAAAAACAAAAGGTATTTGTAGATTTAAATAGGGAGAACTTTTTGCACCTTTATTTCATTTTATGCCTGTTAAGGGAAGTAATTGTTGAAGTGTTGTACCATTAAAACAAGTACACTAAATGTACACTCCCTAGATGGAAGTGGGAATGTAGAAATCCAGTACTGATATCAGAGGTTACCCAGGTCCCTTATAATGTGTTCACTGCATTTTTTAATTAAGAATCTAAATTATTTCAACTACTTCTCCTCTTTCTGTATTTGCTGAAATGCTGCAACATAATCAATTAGTAAGGCATATTTTCTCTTTTCCATTTTTTATCACATCTATTCAAGTGACTCACGTAATACACAGATTCTGTTTGCAACATTGACAGTTATTTGTATCCTGTCTTCTACAGTGACTCAATATTTCTATGGAAAACCATCTCTTCCCTTCCTACCTAGTAAATACTTGTAAAGTACAAAAAACAGGCATTCATCAGGGATAAAAATGATCCTGCAAGATAGATAGATATTTAAAAATGCATGGCACCAGTTACTCAAATCGAAGAAATCCTGAGTAATACCAGTACAATTAAATGCTATATTAAACAGGTATCCCTTAAGAAGGAGATTTGAACTAACCTTCTGATGAAGAGTTGGAATCTGGATGGTAAATCAACTCTGGATCTATGGCTGCTTGTCTTATCTGGCAAAAGCCTGTCCAGTTGCAAGTTAAGACTCTAACACTAAGCTTTACATTAGATGGTGTTGATGAGCAGCAGAGCACAAAACACAGTCACGTCTCCATCCAAGTAGCAGTTAAAGGGAAATCAAGCAGAGCTTATGCCTAACAGAGGATAAAAGATGATCAGTGGGGTTTTTAAATTGTATGTTGACATATGGGAAGTCAATGTAAATTAGAATTCATCAAGCATAACGTGATTACGTTTCTTCTGACTGGGTCGGGGTGTACGCTACAGCTTTCAAGTAGGATGAAGCCAGAGGGATGTCTGGACAGGGGCGGCTCGCAAAGACTTCCATGCTCCCAGTCATCTCCCCAAGTAACAAACCAATACCCCAAAAGTGCCCCAGATAAATCCGCTGGGACAAAGGATCCCAGATTTCTAGCTCTGCTCATCATCCCATGGTCCCTTGTCTCTTCAGAAGCCAGGCTCTTTCTTTGCTACCCCACCGGCTGGTTACTGACACTGGCACCAGCTGGTTACAGAGCTCCCCAGCCATCGCTTTGCTGAATCCATCTTCTGAAGTCCTGATGCTAGACATAGGATGTGTTCTGGCCATACCATAAAAATGATGAGATCAGCAGTCAATAGGGAATCCCTGCATATGCCCATGCAGTGTCTGTAAGCCCACACATGCAGGAACATCTGGAAGTGTCAGTGTTACAAGCATGAAACCCAAACACTGAATACAAAGGAACAAAGAGCGGAAGGAGACTCTGCAAGCAATGCCAGTACATAAGAATTTATTTTGTCTAAAATTTTATTACTGTTTTTTTCCAAAAAATGTTTACATTAAGTGTTTGGGGTTTTTTTAACGAAAAAACCTGCATGGTATTTTACCTCTGAGACTGGCTGAGAACTATTAACATTTACTTTTCAGAGTTTTGCATAAAATAGCCTGGAGGTTTAACCTGACAGTTTTCTGAGAGCTGAGAATCTTTCTCTATGCTTCAGCAAAGAGTTGAACTGAGGTGGGCTAATGGAGAATTGTATACACATAATACCACCATGGCATCCTCTGCCCTGTAATTTTAAAACAATGCCCTATTTTAATCCTGTAACTGGAAGGCCAAATAACCAGTAGTATAAATATGAACTAGAATCTTATACACCACATGCTGTTATCAGCTAGAGATCCCCGAGAACAAATGGAGATGAAAACCTACCCCGCCTCAATTTTAACCACATAGTTGCATCAATCCGGACCTTAGTATTGATAAGTATCGAAGTGCCTGCCCCCTGCCCTCCTCCCGAGCTACACAGCTAGTAATACCCTAATTAGCTAGGTTAAAAGGTAGCTCAGGTTCATGTATGCATGTCACAGTCACAGCAGAAACTTTAACCATTGCCAGGCCCTAAGTTTCAGTTAAAATTCAGCTCTTGTCCCCAAAACTACTTTGGGATTTGTTAATTTGTGGCACAGAGCTGAGCACCTGCACAGTGCTGTGACTAAAGTAAGAAACTACTTTGGCATTTGGCAGTTTTCAGCACAGCACTGAGCACCTGCACGGTGCTGTGACTAAGGTTGATCTGAGATCAACCATTTCTGGATGGAGACAATCCCAAAACACAGGTGTTGCAGACCCCACTCCTTGGGACAGTTCAGAATTGGATTACTCAGATGTCCTGAAATTTCAACGCAGACGAAGACAGAGCATGTGTGGATCCCCAACTTGAAATAAGTAGCCACCATGAAGGTATGCACCGTAAGTAAAACAACATGTACTTTTGTACTTGCCACGGGCAACAATTTCAGCGATGCAGAAGTAGCTGGTTCCTGCAATTATCCTAGCAGCAGTAGGTAAGAACAGCTGCCAAATCTGAAATCTTCCAAGCCTCTGTATTAGAAATCTTCCCAGATATGGGGATATCCACAAAAGCCACTATTTCAACAGTCTAGGAAACAAAATGAAGTGGGGGCTACTTAGGCCTCTGTCATTTGGAAGGTCAATGCAAGCAAAGAGAACCTGCTTGCTCGTACTCCAAAAAAACCCACAAATGCAAAAGCACTTTTATTTGTCAAAATCACAGAGTGCAGGAGACACAGCCTCATCCAAGAAAGCTTGCACAGGGACATCATCACAATCTGTACTGTCTCCCACATAAAGCCTGGACGTTCTGTGCATGACTTCAAGGCTGCCAAGGCAGCGAACCACTCTGTAAACACCTGGGCAGGGATGTTCATGAAAAAGAGGAGGATCCAGCTAGAGACCAGCCAACGCCAGAGCAGGCTCTATCCCTCCACCTACCACTGCAATGTCTGAACCACCCAGCTCCAGCTTTCACTGGTGTGGAGAAGTTTTAAGTTCTCACTTCAGCATTATCCTTATCAGCTAAACACAGGTAACCTTAGGAAGATGCCCTTGGGAAGTCCATATAAGCAAGGGAAGTGCGTGATTTTTGTATGTAGCAAACTTCAAAGGATTCCTTTTTAATGACCTCCTCCAAACTCCCGTAAAATTGGAGCCTTTTTAGCATCCATAACATCCACTATTAATGAGCTCTACAGAGCTACCAGTCACTGCAAGTGGCTACAGCCTCCTTTTATTCAAAAGGAGCTGGAATCTTCCAACTTCATTTGGTGTCCTCCTAATTCTTGTACTGGAAGACACAGTGAAGAGTGGAGCTCTGCCCCTTCTTTACATGCCAGTCATTTCCCACCCCACTTGTCCCTTTTTCCAGAGGTAAGAGTCCTAGTTTATTCAATCATTCCTTATATAAAATTAATACAGACTTTTGACTGTCTCTGTTGCCCTCCTCTGAACCTTTTCCAGTTGTCCTGTATCTTTTTTAGGGTGGTGGAAGGGGAAGAACCAGAACTACAGTCATGGCCTCTATTTTCTTCTCTTTGGCTTCCCTTATAATTTCTAGTATTTCATTTGCTTCTTTTAACTGCTGCTGAGCCTTGCACTAACATTTTCAGCTCAATCACCCCACTGATGTTTTGGTTCCTACTGGTTTTCAAAAGTAGCCTTTCTTGCCCTTGAGAAATACAGAGCATCATGTGTGGGCAAAGCACCACATGATTTCCTAGGAAATTTCTGACAAGATGCAGCACTACCCGCTCCACCAACAGGCTTCCGCACCTTATGAAAAGGATGATGGGAAAGGAAAAGTAAGATCAATAAATTGCCATGTTTGGAGCACTGAGCAATTTTAGGCAGTTTAAATGCAATAAATCAAAGTTCAGGAGCTTGGGAAAAAAATCTAGCGCTTGGGAGAAGGTCATATAAACCTGAGAATCTCAGGCAGGAAAAAACTTATACCTACAAACCAGACACACTGACAGGTCAGAGGAAAACAAGCCTGACCCAGGACAGAATGAAAGCAGAAGGGCAGGAAGCAGGAGGCATCCTTCAAAGCCTTGAATGAGGAGACTTCTGACTCTGTAAGGCTGGAATAAAACAGTACTTCAAATAAGAACCTGTTATGACAGCAATGGGAGCTGAGGTTATCTCACAACATCACTATTGGCATCCTCTCCGGTGCACTGCTTGTACCCCAACTTCTAATCCCTATGATCATCAGCTGCTGACGTCCTTTTACTCCTCACTTAGCTTCATCTAGCGAGTCCACAAAATGGATCCTGGCAGCAGGATAGTCTTTCCTATCAACAACATACAATTATGGAAATGCCTACACCAGCCAGATTACTATCTTCTGCATGTATTTCAGAAGCTCATAAAATACCAGTGAAAGGAGAAAAAAAAGTCCAACATATTTATGTGTCAGTGGGATATAAAGTTTGGAACAGCGACTGCAAAAATGCAGGCAAGGACTGTATAATCGTGACGGGTAACCCCCGTGGGCCAGGAAAAGCAGCAAAGCCCCTGCCTCCTTGGTAAAGTGCTGCACAACAGGCTGTGTTTCTGGGGGCTTGCAGGCAGAAAGGCAGTCACACCCTTCAGCAAACCATTGCTGACTCTGACTTCAGATTTCCTAGCAAAAGAAGGGACTAAGTACTGTCCTGCCAAGGTGCCAGCCCACTTCATGTGGTACTCTGGAGATATAAACCCCAAATCATCCCACAGAGACCACCCAGATACGTGAGTAAGAGCTATCTGTATGAATGAGCAGTAAGTTCAGGGGACCATGGAAGCACCCAGCACAACATGACTCAGATCTCAATGGGAGCCTCCAGATGCCACTGTAATACAAATAATAAAGAATAACCCATGAGTAATCAGCCACTGCTGAAAAGAGGATCTCTGACTAGCTCTGGCTGTCTCTGTAATATAGCCCATGCATTCTTTTGCATAAATATCATAGGTGCATTAACCCATGAGAAAACGGACAGGAAGAAATCCTGCTGGCTCTCACGCACCATGGAAAGCTACCTTCCAAGGCAAGAGGGGGCTCAGGGAAGAGCAGCAAACCTGAGTAGGAGGCTGGAGGAATTCAAGAGAGGACACAGTAATACTTGTTAGCTTTTACAATGTAATACTGATTTGCCATCCACCGAAATGGCTAAGCCTTCTTGAAGCTGAGGACATGGAGACAACTGAGGACAAATAGCCGCTTGCCCACAGAGCTCAGGAGATGGCATTCTGGTCCCACGCCTCACCTCTGGCCCAAGAGCTAGCAAAAACTGCATTTTTAGCACCCTGGACCAGCAAATCTGGGAACCATGCAACAGCTCTAACAGGGTACACAGCCCACACATCGCAGTAGGAAGAGTTAAATACATCCAGCAAGGCTGAGCCATAGGAAGGAATGCAACAGCCACAGAGATCTGGAAGATGCAACACTAGGCAAGGAGGGTAACTTACCGAGCTACACCAGGATTAAAAAGGAGAATTAAGAGAGGAGATTGAATAGACTATCTTGGAAGAATCCTGGAGCAGGGAGATGAGTTGAACTCGGGATGTATGTCTTGAGAAACAAGAGAAATCTCCTTGGTTGGAACAGTTCAAGCCAGACTGCCCTGGCACTACTAAATAAACAGTACACAAAGCCACTCATGCGAAGGTTGATCTTTTTCATCACAGAATCTGGGAGATTAGATAGGGCTGGAGTTCCACTCCGAACAGCCACACACACCTTGTTGGGTAGTTATCACAAACCATATTTCAGAAAGGGTGGACAGCAAAAATTTCCTGGAGTTTATCCAGCTGTATCTTTAAGGAGATTGTTACCAGATAATCACAATCTTTTGCTCAGCATTAGGAAAGTACACAATGGATCACCTTCCGTCACCCCAGAGAAACAGCCACATCTGGGTTATGGGAAGGGAAATACTCACAGGAATGCTGAAAATAATCTCACCTCAATCTCCCCATCATGATACCACCAAGTGACAACCTCCTTCCAGCGACTGGCCATGACTTTAAGATTAACAGCCACATCAGGACTGGGGAATCTGATCAGCTGTGGTCCTGGAGGACTTCTGTTTCTACTGACTCTAGTTTTCACTGTTTCCAAACTGGCCAAAGCCTGCAGGCACAACTGTGACACCAAAATCTGGATTATCAATCCAGGCATGACATACTGCTTTGGAATAGGTAATTCCAAAGTGCTCGCATCTAGCAGTTTCTAGTGAACAGCAATGTGAAGTCCTTTTATAAAGGGCTGGACATACCAGATTTTAAAGCACTGTCCTACTCTGAAAGCAACTCTAAAATCATCAGCCTGGGGTTCCAGGTTTGCTGTTGCAGGCACCTTCAGTAAAGACCTGCCTATTTCAGCTACCTGGTCTTAAAACTGCAGCTGAAGTCTGAGAATCAAGTTGGGTGCTTTCCTTCTTATGTGCGACCATCAAAAGCAAAGCAAGTATTCTGCCAGCCATGCCAGTCTTCAATGATATTTCTGTGTTATGCCTTCAATACCACCAAAAGTATCCCATGGTCTTCAGCAGATTTACTTAACTAAAGGTGACCACTTTTAGCAGGACTAACAGAAAGGTATAAAATTTTTCAGTACATGTGGTCAACAGCTGTGCTATGTATGGGGTTCTTATTTCTTGTATAGCTGAGATGAACTTGTAAGGTTCAGGGGCTGACTTCAGAGTTTCCAGACCACCTTGGGAAACTTAATGCAGTCACAGCTGCTTCTTTAGCAAGAATGAGCCTAAATCACCTCTGGCACCAGGTTAGGAAGAGGTCATCACAGAAAGAAAGTACTAGAAGGTAGCCAAATTATCAAAGTTCAGTATCCCTAACACTGAGCCATACACTGTGGGAAGAACAACTGAGGACCTTCAATTAAAATACACTTTACAAAATGTTAAACAGCAGATATGTAACAAAACTGTGTGAGTGTGACATTCATACTTTCACTGTGATGCCTCCCAGACCGTTTTACAGGAACCTGTCAGATGAAATCAGACTTGTTTATTCTGCATTTAAATGTAGGACCTGAGGCAGTCCCGTTTCAAAAAAGACAGAAAAGGCACATATTGTCCCTGGCAGTTGCTTGGTTTTTACAATGAAGGCAATGTCTTGTTAACTCTTTACTCCAAATCAAAATTATTTCAGTGTTCTGCTACATTACAGTCTTGAGAATATTTCTGCTCGCTGCCTCAGCACAGGTAGAAATGTAATTAAAACGGAAATTAAAGGAAGAAAGAAAGTGCCATTAGCGCACACCCCACACACACCCAAGATCAGGTGATTCATACAGAGCATCTTCAAAATTTCACGTAAGCCACGGATAATGGATTAAGTGGCAGTGTCCCTTCTGGCTCCAGTTTATAAATTCTTATCTGCTTAAGGTTGCTCCGGAAAGATTTCCAGCTGACAGCATGATCCTTAAGAGACAAATCCTCCCTGGCAGTTTACAATTGCATACCAACTACTACAGCACCGTGTGTGCCTTCATGGTTGCATTGATGGAGGATGATGGTTCACCGTTTAAGGTTCAGCATCCCCCTCCTTGCAAGTCTAATTTTAAGCACAGCCATTGTCTGGGCTGAGTTTCTGACTGACTTTGTCCCTGACAGAGCTATAAGCATTCGTAACATCTCCTTGCATGGCCATTAAAAAAGCCATGATATAACCACCCTCAGTTCAGGCAACTGTTCCGAGGAAGGGAGCAGGGAGGTGTAACGGAAGAATAATGCAAGTATCAGAAAATCCTTTGGTATAACAACCAGTTGCCCAGCTCATCGTTAACCATTTCCACTCCCCTAGACCATGCCAAAGAAGTATCCAAAAGCTCAGTAAAAATAAGGGTGAACAGCAACATCCCTATTTTCCATGCTGGTGGCTGTAAAATCTGCAACACACTGGGGAAGCTGCAACAAGTTCTGATCATCTGAAATGGCTGTAGGAGCAGCACCTTCCCGCATTACTTGCTTACAGAGAGATGTCTGACATCCTCTGCCCCCATCATTCAGTGTCTTTGGCTGTGAAAACGTGCTTAGTGAAGAGGTACCCAGGTAGCGTTGAACACATACAGTGTGTACTGCTGCCCATGGAAATCCCTTTCAAGAATGACAGGCTATTTTCTGCTACTGCCCTCCCAGCAAATGGGGGCAAAAAAGGGCAGGGACAGAGGAGACCTTGGGCAGCCACTCCTGCTCGCCTTACAGAAGTCATCCCCATCCGACTTGGTCCCGATAGCATCCCAGGATTTCAGAAAAGGGATTTCATCCTTACAAGGAACAGAATAACCACGTAAGCTGGACAATGAGCCCCGAATACCCCATGCTCTCCTCCAAACAGGACTGACAGTCCCACAGACACATTCCTGGAGCACCCAGGAAAGACGCCAAAGCAAAGCTTTCATTCTCCAAGAAACACTTGGGGACTCTTTGGTGGTCCAAGTCCTCCGACATGTTGTCCCTTGCTTGCCCGGGGTGCCACTGCCCGGGGAGGCCTGTGCACCGATCAGCCACCCATGGGGCACTGCTGGGGAAGAAGCGGCAGGGCTGGGAGCAGGGCAGGGGGGCCCACACCGCCGGGAGGGCATGGGGTGCCAGGCACGGAGCCATCCCACCCCGGGGTGCTCAGGGAGCCCAGCCTGTCCCAAGGTGCCCGGGATGCCCGTCCAGCGGGGGGGTGCCGAGGGTGCTATGAGTGCCTAGGGATCTCATCCCAATTTGGGGCCCCTGGAGTGCCCAGGGTTTGTGTCCTGCCTGGGTCCCCATCCCACCTCGGGCTGCCCAGAGCGCCCATCCCTCTCTGGGCTGCATGGGTGCTTCGGGTGCCCCGGGGTACCGCGGGCGCCCGTCCTGCCGGGGGTGCTCGGGGTGCAAGTCTGCAGATGACACAAAACTGGAAGGAACAGCTGGTGTACCAGGATGGCTCTGCTGTCATTCAGAGGCACCTCAGCAGGCTGGAGAATTGCACTGAGAGGAATCTCATGAAGTTCAACAAGAGTAAATGCAGTCCTATACCTGGGGAGGAATAACCCCACACAACAGAATACACTGGGGGCTCTGCAGCTGGAAACCAGCTCAGCAGAGAAGGACCTGAGGGTCCTGGTAGACAAGTGGAACATAAGCCAGTAATGTAGCCTCACATCAACAATTGACAGAAGTATCCTCGACTACATAAAGAACAGCCTTGCCAGCAGGTCCAGGGAGGTGATCCTTCCCCTCTACTTAGAATCATAGAATTATTTAGGTTGGAAGAGACCTTTAAGATCATCGAGTCCAACCATTAACTTAACACTGCCAAGTCCACCACTAAACCATGTACCTAAGCACCACATCTGTATGTCTTTTAAATACCCCCAGGGTTGGTGACTCAACCACTTCCCTGGGCAGCCAGTTCCAATGCTTGATAACCCTTTTGGTGAAGAAATACTAGTGAGGCCAAATCTGGAGTATTGGGTCCAGTTCTGGGCTCTCCAGTGCAAGAAAGAAACCAATTACTGGAACAAGTACAGCTCAGGGCCGTAAATATGAGTAAGGGGATGAAGCACCTTTCTTATGAGGAGAGGCAAAGAGAGTTGGGACTGTTCAGCCTGGAAAACAGAAGGTTCGGGGGGAAATCTCATTTATGAGTGGGAGGGAATGAACAAGAGGGAGCCAGACTCTTCTCAGTGGTGCCCAGTGACAGGACAAGAGGCAATGGACACAAGTTAAAAACCACAAAATTCTGTCTGAACACAAGAAAACATTTTTTACTGTGAGGGTGGCCAAGCAGTGGAACAGGTTGTCAGAGAAGTTGTAGAGACTCCAACCTTTGAGATAATCAAAACCCCTCTGGACATGCTCCTGGGCAACCTGCTTTAGGGGGCCCTGCTTAACCAGATGATCTCAAGAGGTCCCTCCCTCAACAATTCTGTGATTCTGTGAACTGGGCTCTCAGTTATTTTAAACAAAATAAAAACACCAAACATACAACCCCAACAAAATACAGACTAAATTAATCTTCCAATCACCATAAAAGAC
>VZTL01034651.1:56967-92042 GCA_013400535.1 Scopus umbretta | reverse complement strand
GCCCAGATGTGCCACCGCTGGCGCCACAGGTGGGGGCAGGCGGGACCCTCTCCCCACCCCCAGCGCGGTCGCGGGCGTGCGGGCTGAGCCCCGTCCCGCCTCCCCGGGGCCCGGGCAGCAAACGCGGCCAGCCTCCCCGCGGGGCGCCGCGCCGCCCAGGCTTCCCCCAAACCGCCGGGATGCCCGGGGCGGCACACGGCGAGGGGCAGCCGCAGCCTCAGGGCACTGTTCCCCTCCCCAGCCCGCCAGGAAGGCGCCTCGCGGGGCGGGACACCTCCACCGCCCTGGGAGGGTGCGGGGCTGGACCTCCCCCGCACCTGCTGGCCCCAAACCCGCTTCCCCGGGGCCAGCCCGGCGCCCTCCCAGCGAGGACATTTGCGGCAGACCCCCGAATCCCGGCCCCTCAAAGAAGCTGCATCATGCGTGAACATCCACCCCAGCAGACGCGCTGTGCTGGGATGCGACTGTCCTACAGCAGTTAGGATTCTCATGGGCGCAAATGCGTCAGAGCAGCACTCGGGAAGGCAGAGCAGATGGGCAAGCAGCTCCTTCTCCAGCCCTGGGGCAGGGGGACAAGGCGGCAGATAGTCAGAGGGGCAAGTAGGTCCCTCACCCGTCCCCAACCCACCCAGCAAGGTGGGTGGGTGCCTGCGCCCGCGGCTTTACTCGCCCCGGTGGCTCGAAGCAGTGAGGAGCTCCAGCCAACCTCAGGGAATTGGGGTAGGGGAGAAATGGGGTGAAGGGCAAAACTTTACTGGCAGGTCTCCTATGAAGAGTCAGGAGCTTGTACTGGTGAAGTGCAAGCATGGGGCACTACCTGCACACGTGGCTTCTGGAAGCTGCTGCAGTATAAGCACATGCCACATGAACTGGAACCGCCCTGTGTGGTTGGAGCCCTCTGTGCAGAGATGAGCCTTTGCACAGCTGCATATTCATAAGCATCTGTGCTGCAGAAACAAACTCACTCATACCTGCACAAGCCATGCCCATGTGGTGCTCTCTCTTGCTGTGAGAAAGAAGGTCCTGTGTTAATACCACACCTGTGCATCACCAGACACAGGGAGCTCCTCTCTGGAGCCACCCAGGCCAGAAAGTTGCTCCGCGAAAGCAGCCGGGACCACACAGGGTGGTGAGATTCCCCTTGGGCCCCTCACTACAAGAAGGACATTGAAGTGCTGGAGCTTGTCCAGAGAAGAGCAACAAAGTTGGTGAAGGGCCTGGAGAACAAGCCTTATGAGGAGCGGCTGAGGGAACTGGGGTTGTTTAGNCCTTTGAGGTGGTGGTGGCGGGCGCGGTGCAGGCGGCCCTGGCCGCCGCGGGGCAGCGCGGGGATGCTGGAGAAGCGGCTCCCCATGGCGGCATCCGAGCCGGGCCGGGCGGCACCGCGCAAGGTCTCTCCCCGGGGGCCGTGGCGGCGGCGGCAGCGCTCCGCCGGCGTCTCCCGCGCTCACTCCGACGCCGAGAGCCCGGCTCCTNCCTACAGCAGTTAGGATTCTCATGGGCGCAAATGCGTCAGAGCAGCACTCGGGAAGGCAGAGCAGATGGGCAAGCAGCTCCTTCTCCAGCCCTGGGGCAGGGGGACAAGGCGGCAGATAGTCAGAGGGGCAAGTAGGTCCCTCACCCGTCCCCAACCCACCCAGCAAGGTGGGTGGGTGCCTGCGCCCGCGGCTTTACTCGCCCCGGTGGCTCGAAGCAGTGAGGAGCTCCAGCCAACCTCAGGAAATTGGGGTAGGGGAGAAATGGGGTGAAGGGCAAAACTTTACTGGCAGGTCTCCTATGAAGAGTCAGGAGCTTGTACTGGTGAAGTGCAAGCATGGGGCACTACCTGCACACGTGGCTTCTGGAAGCTGCTGCAGTATAAGCACATGCCACATGAACTGGAACCGCCCTGTGTGGTTGGAGCCCTCTGTGCAGAGATGAGCCTTTGCACAGCTGCATATTCATAAGCATCTGTGCTGCAGAAACAAACTCACTCATACCTGCACAAGCCATGCCCATGTGGTGCTCTCTCTTGCTGTGAGAAAGAAGGTCCTGTGTTAATACCACACCTGTGCATCACCAGACACAGGGAGCTCCTCTCTGGAGCCACCCAGGCCAGAAAGTTGCTCCGCGAAAGCAGCCGGGACCACACAGGGTGGTGAGATTCCCCTTGGGCCCCTCACTACAAGAAGGACATTGAAGTGCTGGAGCTTGTCCAGAGAAGAGCAACAAAGTTGGTGAAGGGCCTGGAGAACAAGCCTTATGAGGAGCGGCTGAGGGAACTGGGGTTGTTTAGTTTGGAGAAGAGGAGGCTGAGGGGAGACCTTATCGCTCTCTACAACTTCCTGAAAGGAGGATGTAGTAAGGAGGGTGTTGGTCTCTTTGCCCAAGTAAACAGCAATAGGATGAGAGGAAATGGCCTCAAGTTGCACCAGGGGAGGTTTAGATTAGATATTAGGAAAAATTTCTTTATTGAAAGAGTGGTCAAGCATTGGAACAGGCTGTCCAGGGAGATGGTGGAGTCCCCATCCCTGGAGGTGTTCAAAAAACACGTGGATGTGGCACTCCAGGACATGGATTAGTAGGCATGGTGTTTTGGGTTGATGGTTGGACTAGATGATCTCGGAGGTGTTTTCCAACCTTAATAATTTCATGATTCTATGTTTGTCCTCACCCCAGCAGCACATTGGCCATATAGGGATTTCTGCTGTGATGAGCGCAACCCAGGACCTGGAGGAGTCCAGTTGGTACCACATCAAAATAAATCCACAGCTGATATCAGTCTATTGTATATCTATATTACCTTTTTCTTTAAAGAGGACTGTGTAGGTTCTGGAGACACACACGTTTGCAAGCTTCATCTGGAGTTTCAGCGAATGCTGAAGAATGAGGGCAGCTTCAGTTCAGCTGTGTCAGGGCTGTAAAATGTCTTTTTCCTTCCTTCTGCTGAACAGAAATTTAATGTTTGGCTTCCTTCCAAAAGGTGATTTTGTTCATCTACCCATCCACCTCCACCTTCTCCCTTCTGCTAGTAAATGCAAGAAAAACCCTTCCTGATCAGGGACCACACATGAACATTTTCACCTGAAAACAGTTACTGCCACGATTCCCCCACCCAGAGAGCCAAAAGACCCACTGTCCTCTGAAACCACTCAAGTACATAACTTTCAGAGGAGAAGGGGAAGACCTCCTGAGGTTAAATAATAAGACTTGATAAGAAAGATTGAAAATCTACAACCAAAATCTGATGCTGAAATCAGGATGAGGATTTCTTTTGGTGCGTGTGATGCAGGTGGCCAGGCTGAGGAATCACTACCATCCTGCCCAGCCTTAGATTGCAATATAGGTGAGATGTGCACCATGTTTTTGCATCCTTTCTCATTCCCTCAGAAGCAGAAAGGGGTGACCATGTCAGAGTGCTGCCATGGTAGTGCAGGGCTTGATCTCCTGCTCAAAACCAAGCTTTTTGATGTTCAGTGCTGCCAGTGTATCGGGTCCTGCTCTGGCGCCATGATAAATCCACCAGCTGCCTGCACAGACAGGAAGCTCGTGAGCAGAGGTGGGACAGAGATTAAGTGAGGCCGAGTCACATCTTTATTTATATCCTTTGTGAACATTGTCTTTCCAGCCAGCTCATTACAGTGAGCCCACGAAGAAACATGGGACTGGAATGGCCCTTAGATGGGCAACTCCAGCTCCTCATCATACAATACGTTCCATCCTGCTGAACCTAACTGTCTGCAGCCAACAAAAAAAATCCCTGTTCTTTCTTGATTCTTTTTCTCTAATCTCTCTTTGTGCCTGTCCTTGAATTGTAAGAGGTCTTGAGTAAGGACTGTCACTTTTCTGGGAAGCTTCATGTTTTATGCGGCAGAAAGAGGTGTCAGCATAAGGCAAATTACAATGGAAAGAGGCATCGTTCCATTGTATGAAAGTGATCTTGAAAAAGGAAAGGTACCAGAGTTTTGGACTGGAGCCATAGAGGACATCCATATAATAGCACAGGGAACATTTCTGAGCAGTCATCCATTAAATTACAGGCACTCACGTGTGCATCATGCACGCTGCTAACTATGCCTTATGTGATAGCTCACCGCGTAGTAGAGCCGCTCCCAGAAGGACCAAGTGCTTCTGCTTCCACCAAATCTGCTCTGAGTTTCAGACACCAGGCACCAATTTAATGTCGGTACCATAGTGTGAATATTAAACTACACCCCACATGGTTGATAGATTATGTGCTCATCTAGCTCCCTTTCCACCTTGGAGAACCGACATAAAGCACAGTTACATCAGTGAAAGGAGGAAGCCATATAGATGTGCCTTAGCAACATGTCTAGCTTCTGTGAGGGATGGACTTCGCTTTGCCTGACACCACAGACTGTGGTTAACACTGTGGGGAGGAACGCAAAACAGCACCAGAGCTTTGCTGTGATCGTATCTTGGTTCACTTTATCAAAGATTCTTTGAATTTGCTCCTGACACTGGTTGGAGAAGGAGTGAGAAGGGGGGCTGCTTGCTGTCCTTGCCAACTTATGTCAGCTCTTCCTGCAGAAAATGTTGAGCAGGGTGAGAAATACGCTCTGTGATCACAGGGGCCCTTGATAGACAAAACAGGATCACACTGATTCTGGGTTTTTGCCTTTTTTGTGTGCTGTAGCAACAAGGAGCATTGAAACAGCTTGCCAAAACTGCAGGGCTTTCATGCCAGTAAGTCAGGACATTCCTTGTTTCTTGGTATTAGTGATATCAGTTGAATTGGCTAATTAGGGATATGCAATTTCTTGGTATCAATCCTGGCAGCTAGTGGGGGTCTGGTGGAGAGAGCACGTTGTGTGATAGAGCAGCATGAGTTTGCACTGAATTATAATTCCTCTCCACCTCTCCACATCTTTGTGTGTGGGCAGCTGACCACCAATTTGTTATTTGTGCTTAGAAGTCAATGGAGACAATGCAGTCAGCCCATGAACTTCATCTGAAATGAGCATCAGCTCAAGGAAAGGTGCTAACATCACGATTATCATTACGAACAAACACAAGGAGAAAGGCACTGCACAGTCACATCTGCTTATGGAACAACGTCTACTGCCTTAAGTCACGACACCACCCAGGAAATCTCTACCCGAAAGCTGGGTGCAAGGATGAGCTCCAGCTGTTCAGCTCAGGCATATGTGAAAGAGGAGAGAGACTGGATGTGGAGGAGGATTTGCAAGACGGCTGGAGGGTAGCAGCTATATGCAAAAAGAGCTTGCTGGAGAAGGACGGCCGGTCAGACTGCTAGATTTGGTGGTACACAGGGATGCTTTCAGACTGAGAAGGCTGCAAGATCAGATGAGAGCATTTGCATCTAAGGACTCTGGTTATTTTGCAAAGATCTCTAACAGTGAAGCACTCTGCAGCAATGAAGCAAACATAGTTAAAAATTCCCTTTGCAAAGCCTGCATTTGTGCCTTCTAGGCACATCATCCCTCAAGGGGTTACGCAAGAAATGAAGCAACCACAAACAAGGTGTAATTGTGAAGTATCACAAGAACAGGAGTACACATGAAGCCTGAGCCACCAATGCCAGAGACCTGGGCAAACACATGGCAGAATTTACACCCTGAGAGGATGCTCACAGTAGGAGGCATGACCCAGGGAAAGAGTGTCACAGAATAAAACACAGAGCAGTGAGTGGATGCTGCCCAGGTCCTTTTGGCTTTGAAATCACCAGCCTGGACCACTCACTGGCATGCATGTGAGTGGGGGTGCCAAGAAATTGGAAATACAATGGCTTGACCACCTTTCACACACATTGGAAACACTAATCTCAACAATAATCCAAAGGAGGGAATACTTTCCTCATTCCTCCTGTTTTCCTTTATCTCCAGATGGGGAAACTGAGGCAACAAGCTGATTTGGCATATGTGGCACTTAAAGCAGCAAAAGAGCTGAGGATGGGGATATGCCACGCATCTCTTCCAGAGCAAGGTTTGATCCACTGGGGCCTGCTGATTTCACACAACTGTTAAGTTAATTCTTTGCCGTATGTATTGAAGGATCTGAAAAATAAACCAGCTGTTGCTTGATTTGCTGTAATTAAATGCCTGGCATCAGAACTACAACAGATGTGGAAGAAAAAGCCACACCTATCCATGAAATGTACAGATCTGCGTGCTGCAGGGAGAAAAGATCATTTGGGAGATATTCACTGCACTTAATTGTTGGGCTAATCTCCTAATTTATGTATTTTTAATTGCCTGAATGACAGTTGGCCAATGGTATTCTTGATGTGGCACGCATCACCCTAAAACGAAATGCCCTGCAGCCGCTACATCAGGAAGGTTTGCCCCCATTGCTGTCAGGTCTGAAACTGATGCGGAGCTGGATGTAAGACTCAGATGGGACAGAAGCAAATTCAGCATTATGAATTAAAATAGGACAGGATGACAAGAGTCTGCTCTCAGTCCTAGTGAACAACTTCTTGCCTGTGGGTTTCTGTGTCTAAAAGGACAACAGATTTCACAGCAGCAGCCAGCACAGTCTGCGAAGATGCTTCTAGAAATATTAGTTTAAAGTGAAGAGGGGGAACAGATCTGTAGACATAAAGTCTCATCAACATTTATAAAATGCTTAGTCTCAGACAGCAGTTAACAAAAAGCCATCATGACAGGTGATCATCCAATTTGGTGTTCCTTCCCTGAGAAAGCTAAGTCCTAGGTCATCTCTTTTGTAAGAAATGTAAATACTTGTTTTCTACAAGTGGGATAGGAAAGAAGTGTCCATCTTTCATGACATACTGGCTCTACAGTGTGCAGACTGGGAAAACATGTTTTGTACAGCCAGCTTAATGCTTCAGATTAATACTGTTTGTTTTCTGACCTTTACATTAGCAGTTCTCCCATTCATCAGCACAGGATCTGCATGAGAGCAGAGGCTGCTGCCTGACCTTCAAGGCAGAACCACAGTAGCTCTTACATGACACTTTGGTGCCTCATATATACACAGACATCCATCCTAGTGGCTGCTGGAAAAACCATTCTCCTGGACTGATGCTTGTGCAGTCCAGCAGGTTCCTCTTCCTGATGGCATCAAGCTACTAGGCTTGCTTTTCTAAGCTTTTCAGAGCTCCAGCTCCATCCTGCAGGACAACAGCATTGACTCCTGTCTTTAGTGAACCCTGACTGCCAGCACCATTAGCCTGTCATTGTGCCCCCTTTTCCTTTTCTGTAGAAATTAGTTCGTGCTCATGTACACACTCTATCCAGCCTAGTTATATACCCTAAACCTCTCACCCATTTCCAACCCTGCATCCCACACTATGTACTTCTTACTCTTTCTTGCCCCACAAACTCTGGCAAAGCCTGTTCTAGCCCTGTTTGGCTCTCATCACCATCGGTTGTTCAGAGTCAACATTTTATTTCACATTTGCCGGAAAGGGAAAACTTTCAGAAGAGGGACAAAGGCACAGGGAGACTGCATGGACTTTTCTTTGGGTTTCTTATTCCTCCAGTCCTCCTACATTCCCCCCCGCCCCCCATGCTCTGCAGCTGTTAGGGTGACATCTCTCACCCTGTATCAACCACTTATTAAATTTTCCATTAAGCAGCTTCATGAAGGGCAGCTCTTCCATGCTGCCCTTCCTGTTTAGAAGACACTTTCCATAAAAGCAAATAAAGCCATTTCATTTATATGCCTTAAAAATTAACAAACTCTTCTGCTGCAGTGCCCTGCAAGCCTTCCCCAGCAGTCAGTGTGGCTGTGCAGAGACCATCGCTGACCACAATACCCAACATCCCAACAGCACCTCGCTCTGATACAACAGGGTGCACAAAATTCCGCCCCATAATTCCTGCCACCACAGGAGCAATCTGAGGCTCATCCAGAGCAGCATTTTCAGGAAGATGTGCACCCTGACTTGAAAGCACCGTGCAGTAGCAGAGATCTCATACTCAAGAGAACTTAATACGACAACAATTGACCTCACAGTTAAAAATATGTGCATACTGTCCCACTCTAAGTTTGCTAACTCGAACTTCCAAGCCTTGAATCATGTAGTGTCTTCACCTGACAGTTGAAGGAGTCTTGCCTTCTCACAGGTTTTCCAGAACCAGATCCAGCTGTAGACATGCCTTTACATTATCACCTTTTGACTTTCCATTTCTTTCAATCGTTTGCTATTCTCTCTGAAGCTTCTTGTGTGAAATACATGCAAATCCAATAACTGCACTACATGAAAGAGCAAGAAAAAGAGCAAAAGTGAGAGAATCACTTCCTTTGGATAATCAATTCCTTTGGGAAGTTCCTTTATAATGAACAGTCAGTCTGTTTATGCAATAGATGTCATAGTAAGGGTCTGACCCCTGTACTGACAAGCAGAAGGTGAAGAGCTTTTACATTTCTAGTAGCCATTTTGCAAAGTACTACTTATGTATTTGTTATGAACTATGCTCAAAGTCAAAAATATTAAGACAGTTATTAATAGGGGATAGTAAATAGGGTGATTAGAAAATATGAATTTCTCCCACACATACTGGTCATATTTGTTGAGCTTCTGCATGCAAATATCAGTTATACTCTTGCAGTACTTCATCAAGGAGGGTTTAAGTCCCTTTTAATTCAAGCCTACTGTGTTCCCCATGCTGGAGAACTCGGTGGGGCCTGCTGAGCCCCAAGTGTATGTTAGAGCAACCCCAAGACTGCTTCCAAGCTTCCAAGGGGCACATTTGTGCCATATCCCAGAGGCCCAGATCTCACCACTAAGCTGGGGCTTACATGAAAGGCCAGTACTGAGCAGAGAATATTTCCAGGGGAATCAGCTCCTCCCTATCTAAAGGGTCCTTTGATCTACAAGAGAAATCTAACAGGAATTTAGCACAGCTAATAGTCAAGCCTTTGATCTTCGCTTCAGAGTTTCGCCGTCTGTCAGCCAGCCTGAACCCCTACTTCCAGCAATACAAGCCAGAGATTCCTCCCTAGCACATTACAGTGAATTTACCAGCTCCAAAGATTTACTAGTGTTGCAGGGTTTTTTTGCTCCCATTCACTTTGCCTCAGGGGCATCTCTCCCTTCAAACATTTTCTTGGACAATGGACCTTCCCTTCAGTCTCACTTTCACATCTCTGTCAAGATGGTGGCTATTTCTACTGAGGTGGCAGACAGACCATTGTGGCAGAACATAGAGTCTGAGGGATATTTGCCTTCTAAAGAAGATCCTACATTCTTTGCAGATCTAAATGGGTTTCTGTTAAAACAGGGACAAATTAAGACTTTGACGACAGATGCCAGTGCCAACCTCATATCCTATTTCTGCATCCAAATATTTGCTTTTAATTAAATTTACTGCCCAAATTAATAGTGGAGATGCCCATATTTCTAACTGGGTCATTGCAAGCCAACTTTACATCATGCTGAGAAGTCAGCATCCTCAAGGAATACTGGGGAAAAAACAAACTTTTACTAAATATGGTCAGCTAGAGAAAGGGTAAGTGTGTTAAGGGCTCTTAATCTGTACCTCTAAACTCTAAAAAGCAGTACCAAACAGCCAGCCAAGGCATCCCTCCCACATCAGACTCAACATTAGACTGGTTCTAGAAACAGGATGTGTCCAGAACTTGTCCTCCTGACAAGATCCGATCCAAGTTGGCCAAGCCCTGTGTAGTTCCTGAAGCTGAACACCACCTTCAGAGGTCCCCAGACAGGCTGACCAGGCTCCTCATTAATTCCCTTCTGTCCCCCATGAGGAGTCCCAAGCAGATTGCACTGAAGTTGACTGAATCTCAAAAAGATGACCTGGAAACAGTAGCAATAACCTTCTCTTCCCAGTCTACAGAGCCCTGCTGGTGGCACTGGATGTGCAGCCTGCTGGTAGCATCTGAAGTCACAGTTTCTCTTCCTTGCTATGTGAATCAAATGGTGGGAGCCAGCCAGAAACTCAGAAATGTCAAGTTTAGTACCATAAAGTCCCATTGACTCTCAAAGACAAGTTGTAGTGTATTCATGATGGGAAGCACTTCTCACCAGGAGAATATCAGGGACCGCTGAAATGATCAAAACAGGCGCAACTATTTCTTTTTCCAAGGGTACAGTCCTGTCCCAGCAGTGAGGAGTAACCCCACAGGCAAATTTTGGCTTGACAGCCAGGAACAGCTAGCATGCGTTTCACAATCATAATCTTGAAATGCACAACTAAACCAGGGAAGAACGGAGGAGAGCACAAGTCCCCAACAGGGCTTATTTGAATAATCTTGCTGACAGATCTGTTCTTTTCTCAAAATTTCCAGTCTGTACAACAGATCACAATATGAAATCAGATACTGTCACTGTGTTCTGATAAATGTGAACATAAGGACTAAACACTCCCTTCCCATCTGAATAAATGCTCCAATTCGAACTTCACCACTCGTATTGTTCATGCTGTCACTGAAATCCTGCAGGCAGCATTAAGCCTAGTAACTGAGCATCACCCATCATTACTCACTTCACGAACAGATATAGATTTTCAGCTCTCATTTACTGACGAACATATTCCTCACATTATTATCTCTTCTAAAAACCTCTGCATCACTTATGCCTACTGGATTCAATAGGAAATTTTGCTTCTCTGCATATGAATTAATTACAAGATTTTCAATGTCTCTGAGACTTTCAGAAAACAAATTCCCCTTTAATTTTAAAATTGCAAGTAAAGAAGAAGCTATTACACTATTAGGATAATTTTTGCAATGTTTAAATGACTGTCTGTTAAAAACTTGCAACTCCTTTCCAGTTTGAATTTGCCAAATTGCAAGTTCCATGTCAGTGGAGGTCGTAAGATGTTTTTCTGTTTGATTCAGCCAGCAAAGTAGACACTTATGAATTGTGGTACCATCATTCAACCTTCTTTTCCACAAATTGAACAGGTCAAGGCCCTAGTTATGGCCTTACTAGTGTTTAAGGCCAATTGCCAAGGCAGGGGGGTTGCACTTATATAATTCTCACAGTTCTTATTTTCACCCTCTCCATCTTTGCAGTAGTCAAAACCTTTTAAGGTGGAATCTAGCTTCATTTTGGGCAGGAATTCAATAGCAAGAGCTGGGTTTGCAATGCTTCTGTCCGCTTCCAGAGCATGCTTCTAGCTAAAAGAGGAACACAGGCCATAAAACAATGATTATGCCAGATGCAGAGATTGAGAATTCGATAATCTGAAATAACCCAAAATACAATCCCTGCCTTGCACTTATATGGCTTAATTGTTCTGCTTCGCTGCTCAGGTTGGAAAGTCGTGGCTGGACGCCAGCAAACATCTAAGTGAAGCCAGCTCCAGGCACTGCTTGTAACCAGCAGCAGCGAAGCCAGTTTGTGGTTGTTTTGTGGCCACTGTTTGCTGGCTTGGTTCCTCCCAAAATCAGCTTCAATCACACTGAGATGATTTACTCCTAAGGAGCAAGGGTGGTTCTTGGCAACGAATGCAGGGAGGGCAAAGAATAGGGCTGGGAAAGTGGAGGTGAATACCAAAAACAGTGCAGAGGCACTGAGCAGGCTGAGCTGAAGGTGCTGCTTCATGGCTGGGAAATTAGCTGCAAGAAACCTGCTCAGCCATTAACTGCTGAGGGACCCTGGCTGTGACCAAGCAGGGGAGGGATCAGTTCTCCTGACCCTCCTTGCTCACCTATGCTGTCACTCTATCATTGTTTCTGATGTGGACCTCAAACATTTTCTGTTGCCCCTCAGAGTCACTACATCATGGTACTTTGTAGAGATGGACTGCCATCAGCTAAAGAAAAGGGAAAATTTAATGAGGTTCAAAGACAAGAAATGGCTCAAATGGACATGTTCCCAGTATGGAGAAGGGAGGGGAAGAGGCACAGGGGGGACACAAGGGGGTCTGCCTATGAAAGGTCTTGATGAAGGGACAGGGATTAATTTACAACAGCACATTTAATGCTGCGTGTAGTACCAAAGTCAAGACACCGAGTTCCCCAGGAGGTTTAACACAGAATAGTTCAGGGGCATTCAGAGCTCTTGAAAAAGGCCCATACCCAAAGCCCTGATACTGCAGATAAAACCTGAAGGAGCAGAGTGGTGGCTATTATGATGCCACAGGATTCTATCATACCACATGATGTGATTCTAGCTATCTGCTTTGGAAAGGCAGGGGTGGTTAGACAGAGATGGGATGTTACCAAAGGCAGAGTGAGAAGATGATTATTCTCTGCAGGACACAAGGCACAGCAGGTAATGACTGCCTGTGGGAGCACAAGGATTTAGCTTGGGACAGAGAATATGGAAAATTGCAATGTGCCTTGAAAGACCATTTATGCTGAGTCCATGATTGTTAGTATTCAGTAAAGTTATAAATTGCAGTCCATAATCTTGTCTTCCAAAGGTATTTTGTGCTCTGCACTGAGGACCAGGACTGAGAGGGCAGAGTTTGTTTTGTGAAGAACCATCTGTTTCTGATGATGGCATGTTTTTTTCCTTAACAGTCTACAAGACCTTGTTGAGGGGCTGGGATGGTTTGTTGGTTTTACCATACAGTTTCTATAACATTACCTGCTGCTTTGGATGAAGTTTATTGCTTTCTTGGGATTGCCTCTTCTAAAAACATGCATTAATTACTCCTTGTGATTATGTACCTGGGGACAGTGAGAAGGAACATGCCAGAGACCAGCAATGTAGCAGTAAACCCACAGCAACCTGTGGCCACCTCTTCCTCCCGTCTTCCTTCTGCTAAGGTGTTAGAGCTCAAGCTCTAAGCTTTTTAGCTCAGAGACAAGCTCCAAAGTCAGAACATGGGAGAGAGGAGAAATGAAGAGTTGGGCAGAGAAAGGAAAATTGTACCTTCAAGTCTGAACATCTTGAGATTCGTATGATTTGTTGGTTTCCCATTTATCATGGCCAAGCATAGACAAAATCTGCCACAGGGATCATTCACAAGTCACTTGTCATCACAGAGAATATCTGCTGCTGGTGAAAGGAAGAGACCCCCCCTGAGAAGTTTAAGGCAGGAAAATATCCAGGCAGGTATTTTCCTGGGAGAAAGACAGAATTGCCACAATCAGATAATCACATTTGTGTTCACAGCTTTCTGGAGACACCCAGCACTATATAAATATCATAAATATACACAGAGAAGAAAATCAGTGATGTGAGAAGGTGGGTTATACACAGAGATAAAGTCAAGAGCTAGATGACAAAACAACCTTGTGAAACAGGACTCTAATTTTGCTGGAAGATGAATTGCAGCTACCGTGAAGCACCAGTTTTAAATGCTTCATGGATGTGTGTTTTAGCCCAGGTGGCTCTAGCATCAGTAGGTGAATTAAATGGTATTTTTATATGAGAATATGGATTTTCCTTAGGATCAGAAGTCAGTTATTACTCCGCTGAGGAACTGATGACCACAGAGCAGTGTGTGTGTATACACATATGCTGGGTAAAAAGCTCTCACAACTTTCATAATATTTAAGCTATTACCTGATCTCCAGATACTTGGAAAAGCTCCTTCTTTGTAGCAGATAAGGACAGGAGCTAGGAGAGAAAATTTTGATATTTGCCTGGATGATTAAAATGTCTTCTTCACAGTTTCTAAACAATCTTGTCATCACTACTCCAAATGAACTGTCTAAAACGATAGCTGTTCTCCAGTTGAGCTACTGTGAACCAGAGGAGTCTGTAAGACAAGATAGACTTTTATCTGGCAGAAAAGGCTTTTACAAAAGCAGCAGCAGCTAGGGGTAGAGAGATGTCAGGGCTGCTCAGCCCTTCCTGCATGGGCTCCATCCTGGGTGACAGCGGCTGCGTCAGTTGCAGCTGCCACCCGTGCGGGGCCGTGTCTGCTGGGATGAGGAGAGGCTGAGGCTTCATCCCTGTGACTGTGCCGCTGGGGACCAGGGTGGTTGGCAAAGGGGGCTGTCAAAGGATGTGACTAAAGGCTTCTGACGAGNCAGCCACCAACGGATTGAACTACATTCACCAAATGCCACAATGAGCTGAGTTTTCTGTCTGTGACTCGCTGAGGCAAGTTTAGAGTTAGCACTGGTGCCTGAAGGAAACCTGAGACAAACCCAAACCCAATCCCCAACAAGACTAAATACTGCTGTATGTGATGGTTTACACCTTTGCAAAGTAGACATCATGCCTTGCTGCATGCACATCCTCCTCTCACAGAGGTAGGGCTTTTTTAACCATCACTGTATATGAGAGTAAATAACTACACAAGGCACTGGAAGAGTAGATCTCCCACCTCACAGCACCAAGGAACATGAACACAAAATGAATTTTAACCCCTGTGGAGAGAGATTGCGTTTTCTTGCAACAAGAATATGTCTGCAGTGTTTTGGTTATGATACCTTGATGCATGCCTCATTTTCCTTGGGAAACTCTGCTTCGTGGTTTACAGCACAGAAGAGCAGACCCTTACCACCACCCAGCCATGGCAGTGGGATTGCTTCACTCTCAGTTACCAGTCCAACCTCTGCAGTTTATTTGCAGTGTGTAAGAAAGAGTTAACATTGCTCTACCGCTCATTTAGTCCAGAAAATGCCTGATGTCTCTTAAAACTAAATAAAGATTTGTAGTTGAGATACACACATGAGATGACCCAAGCATTCTGAATGACAACCGTGCCCGTGCTTCAACCTCCAGCATTGCATCGACGCTGCTGAAGTTCTGACAACTGTATCGCTGAGCCACACCACAGCAGGGCTGGCACTGCTGATCTGCCCGGCACAGCTTCCAGGGGTGCCCAGCACTCCTGAAAAATCTCCCTCTTGCCTCTGAGTATAACTGGACAGACCGATGGACAGACAGCCCTTCCAGCGTGTGGCAGTGCAGATAGAAGCGCCTGCGAGCAGGCAGGACCGCAGGAGCCGCAGCACCGCTCCGTGGTGACGGGTCCCTCTGCAAGTTAAGCACAAGGAGGCAAGCTTGCTCTTTTTAAATGTACTGGTTAAGACCGGTGCATCACTTTGTGTTGCACCAAGAAAAGGTGTTTCCACACCGTTTAGAGGCTTTGCTCTGCTCCCTTCCCTCCTCCCAGCTCTAGTCCCCCTGCGTGCAAACAGCTCTAGCTTCCCCTTTTCAAAGCCCCTGCTCTACTGCACCAGAGCATACAGCAGTGACACTGGGATGCTTCTTCACAACTCGATGCCTGACTCGAAAACACAGTCAGTTTTGCCTAAGGCTCAAGTGAAAAAAAAAAAAATTTCTTAGGGAAAAAAATTATGAAATTTCCTAATAAATTTCTCCTTCTATCTTTAGAAACTTCTTCCATTCCTGACATGTAAATTAGAGAAATATAGGATCACTCCTTACAAAGGATCTGTGACATTAGTAAGTTTGTCTCTAGGGAACTCATACATCATTGTTTGTGCATCCCAGAAGTACTAAATTCAACCATGACCAGTCAGTGCAGTTATATTCATGTTATAACAACGTATCTGTTACCATGAGAGTGTTTAAAAAAATCAGTGCTATGGGTTACATCTTGAAAATTCAAGAGTCCTTATCTAGTACCCCAAATGGTTACTGCCTGAATTGCTGATAAGAGTCAACAGAAAGTTGACTTCATATATGACATGTTCCTGGCTGTCCACATGGAACAACTTGTAATGAGATATGGAAACATAACCAGGAGTTTATTTTATAAAGCCATATTCCCTATGGTTATATCAAACAAGATTTTATTATCTTACAGTCATTTCAACACAACAGCCAGGAGAAGAGCGACAGTAAACCAGCCTGTGCACAGGATTTGAGCGCTGGCGTCCGACATCTGCAAGCTGAATGCTCGTGTACCTGCTAACCAAGGTCATCTCTGGACAGTGGCAAAAAATAGATGGCAGAACCAGCTTTTCACTGTGACTTACCTGAGGGCCTTTAGTGAATTAACGACACAGTACAAACAGAAATTTTGGCTTAAAAGCTATGAATCCAGCTATCGAAGGACTTGGCCTACTTCCTAGAGTAGTCACACCAGACAAGGACTATCAGCCCTAAACCCCAACAGCTGCATAGGCCCAGGGTCATGGCACTAAGATGTGTTTCATCACCCAACCTCCATTTCCTTTTAAACATCTAAATAGTTTCTATGACATCTCTGCAAACTGAAGACAAACTGATCTCTCAAGAAAAGTTTGTTATCAGTGTTTTTCAGCCTGTAAACTGTAGACTCCCCAGGACCGGAGCTTAATTTTAAAAGTCTGAGAAAAATAACAAGAAAAGCTAGTTAAATGTCAGCAGCCTTAAATCTGCTATCTAGGCCCTGCACCTCTGTTGGAAGATAAGCGAGCATTAGCAAATCAGAAAAAGTCTGAAAGTCACTGAGCCAGGATATTAAGAGATCAGCCTGATTCCCTAATTCACTCTCAAGATGAGAAGAGACTCCATCTCAAATGATCTTGCTGCAGCATCAGCTCCAAGCCAAGCAGATAAACAGCCTTGCAAAAATCTCTCTCACTCAGCAATGGTGTGAATCAGGTCAAGGTTGGGATAATGCAGAGATCAGGAAACAGGGCTTCCACATAAGCTAAGGAGCTAAGTGCTAATGGTCAGGAAAGCAATATATAATGAGCTCTTAAGAAGAACAACACATAACTAAGCCATATATTTGCTCACTGGCAGTCAGCTGCATGTTGGTGCTTTAATGAAGTTACAAGACAGAACACAGGAGTAACTAATCTCCAGAGAACATTATTAGTGAAGACAAACTACATTTCACAATGCTGCCATTATTTTTGCTAATATCTCATTAATCATTTAATTGTCATTAGTTATTATTTGCTTTGCCTGGGTAGAGTACTCAGCCGTGCAAAAATACTCAAGATTCAAGTGGTCCCTGCTTCATGGAACCAACTGTGCTTTAATTTGTCTCTGCTGCGAGTGACCATCAGGAGTTTGCATAGTTTTTGAAGGGAGGAAGTACTGCCTATGTCCTTATTCATGGGCAGCTGAAATGGAAGATGACTTCTGCTGTGATAAATTGAAGATGCTGAAAGATTTCCAGGCAGTGAGGAGTAAAATCCTCTGCCAGCTTTGCAGAGAAAGGCAGCAATGCTGCTGCTCCGCTGTCCTCCGATACCAGTGAGAGACTGGTCCACAAACTGTCTGAAAAAGGTAGTAGAAAATAAAGCTCAGTTGCAACCTGCCAGTCAAGTATAGACAGGCTCTCAGGGGTGTCTACCTGTGTGCCCAAAGGTTAGCAACAGGTCCACCTGAACTACAGAGGAGCAAGATGTTGGTCTGCAGGCACTGTTGCAGGTAAAGGTGATTTATGGTGTTAATGGTCTTCACTTAAACACAAGATGACCTATTTCCTCTAAGCCTCGAAAAAGCATTAACCCTTATCCTCTGAATAAACACAGCCAGGTGGAAGGGGTTTTCCAATTCACCAGCTAAGAGGTGTGGAAAACAGAGACTGGGCCACAGTCCTCCTGTGGTGACCTGGGAGGATGTAGCTGCTCAGGTGCCACAGGGATGCAGTGTTTCACCAGTGACTTACTCATCTTCCTGGCATCCAGTGTGGGGACCCACGTGGATCCACACTTAACCCTGTAAAGGGAAACTGAGGCGAGGAATGCACATTGTTCGGTATCTACTCCTTGTGGCCATACAGTGCTCATTTTAACCAAACACTGCATGGAGGTGGCATCCCCGTGTGGCAATTAATGAGCCAAGAAATTAGGAAGGAAGAGACATTCAGAGCTAAATTAATTTCATAGCTGTCTCCTGCCGTCCGAGAATGTGCTGGGCCAGTTCTGCATCCCAGTTTGTCCCACGGTAACTCCACAGCCGGCAACAGAAGCACAAAAAGGAGCAGGGCAATAACTCAGCCTCCTGAGGTGCTGGCAGGGGCACCCCAACTGCAGCACCCACTCAGAGCGGGACAGTCACCACTGTGCCCTGGAGGGAGGTGTCAGAGTTGCTGTGCCTTTGCAGATCAATTGCATAACCCCCCATTTTTAACAGGGGAAACAAGGTCCTTTTTTTTATGCCCTTACATCATCTCAGGAGCAGCTGACCAACCCATGTAACAGCTTTATAAAAATATTTTGCCTGAGGCAGATGTTCAGGGCAAAAAAAAAATCAGTCCAGGTAATTAAATGATTTGTCAAAGTTACAAACAACCACAAATGTCTCCTAATGAGGTAAGCCATCATCTCCCATGCCACAGGCCAGGAGTGCTCCTGCCAGAGCCCTGGGGGCCCTTCCCCACTGCCGGGACAACTGCTCGTGGCAATGGCCTGTTTTCAGCAAAGCAAGCTTCAGGATAGATGAAATGTCTGCTCCTGGACACCAGCTTTCCTGGGGGAAAGAGGGTGCAGTCCCAGCACAGAAAAGGGAGACCAAGGGGTGACAAAGCAACTCATATCCTCAGCAGTTCACTCATTACTGGGGTTTAGGGGAGGCCAGGGAGCAAGCAGGGTTACTGGCACAGCCACAGTGCTCCTGCCTCCATCCTTCGGGGGCCGACCCAGCAGTGAGCATGGAGCTGGTGGCACAGATCGAGGGCACAGCCCCAGACACGCTGCACCTGCGCTGCTGACTCTCTGCCCACCTAAGCACAGGTGTAAGGGCTTGCTCTGGGTATGCACACACTCCGAAGGCATGCATGCTGCATGCACAGCATCAGTGCTGCTCCAGCATCGCAGGCTCAGGCACAAAACTGACCATACCATTCTACTGAATTTGCCCTATTTTAAATGACCAACTGAAATTTGGGTGATGAAATCATGCTTTTCCCCAAAGCAAGAGGGACTCATGGCTGTGCTGCACCAAAAGGGCTCTCACCTATAGGGTAAGGGTTTCCCACATCTGTAGCCACCTCCCTCTCCATCATCTGAGGCAAAAAGCCCACAGCTGGTATTTTACTCTCATATAGGAGCAAGGAAAGGCATCCCCCTCCATCTCCCCATGTTTCGCAGTACTGAGCCAAAAGCAAAGCATTGTCCAACATGGACGTCCAAAAGATGCACTGAGGAACAACAGCTTCCAGCACAGTTTTGCAGATTTGCTGCCAAGGAGCAGCTGCCTTCCTCTGAGGATGGTGCCCCTATCCAACAGCCCTGGAAAGCCATAGGCAGCCTCACAGCAGGCTCAGAAGGGTGATGACACTGCTGGAGACATGGAGCAGGTCCCCTTGCTGGAGGAGAGAACACAGATTATTTTAGTCCTTCTTTCCTCTTTGTTTTAGCTTAAGAACTGAGTAATCATGTGTGCTTAGTTTTGAGAATAATTTTCAACATTTGCCCATGTTTAGCAATTTACTTACCTCAGCAGTGCTTTTTCTCTCTCTCCCCAGGAAGCTCCCAATGTCTTTTGCCGCAAATTAAGGAATATTCTCTTTCTTCTATGATTCAACAGCTCCATGTCTCAGCTCTGAGTTACTGATGAGATCCCAGGTCATGACAGAGCACAGTAATTACCCTGAGGCATCCTTGACAGACCTCTAACATCCAGGCCAGGTGATTGCATTTCGGAGAAGTAAAATTCTCTTGTAGGTTGTGCTGTCCACAGGATGCTTCCTACTCCTTTTACATCTTATTTTCCTGAGCTGTGAGGAACTATTTAGCTTTTACTATGTTTTTTTCCAAGGAGAGCTGGAAAGGCAAAATGATTTCTCTAAAGTAATTGTTCTACAGAGAGTGCACAACACTTTCTGAACCCGAGTCAGCACATAAATGCAAGCCATTAAATGAGAAACCCAACGAACATTAAAGCAGTTGGGAACTGAGACAGGCTGTACCCTGGCTAAAAATCACCTGTGGAGTTCAGCCAGGGGTCCTGATGCCCTATAACAGCAAAATGGAGGGGGCCTGATGTCCTATAATGGCAAAATGGAAACATTATCTGATTAGCCGTGGGTTTTTATTGCTGATGGGTGAATATTAACAGTCATTTCCACTCACAGGTAAAGGAGAACACAAATATTATGGCTGGTGCAATTGTATTTCATTAACGTAATTGTGTGAGTTGCTGTTTAGATCAGAGCAGATGACATTGTGGCCCTGTGAGTCCGCGTGTGTCGCATACCTGCTGTATGTGCCTGTGAGCAGCTATAGGTACCCTTTCCACTGCTCCCTTTTGGCGTGATCCCATCAAGGCAACCAGTTCTGCAATGGGAGCTGGCATGGGCAGAAACCTCAGTGTTGGCAGCAAGTGTACTTCGGCGGAGATGGTTCCTTCTTTTTTAACAAAATAGGTAAATGTAACACCCTTTTTTCCCCTCTTTCCTGAATACGTGTGGAAACCTGAGCTGAGAAGAAATCTGAAAATATTTTCAGGTGAAAGCTGGTGAGAGGAAAATTGTGTTGAATATGTCAGAAAAAAACTGAGCTTCCTTATTGTGGCAATGAGCTGTATTTATCTGTAAAATAAACTTTTGAGAGGAAAAGAGGAGTTGCCCCTGGGGTATTTAAAATGGACAGAAGATCCAGTCCCATGGGACAAATGAGCCAGCTGCTCTGTTTGCACCATGCCCTCTGATGGGGACCATGAAGGAGCCCCAGTGCAAGAGCCTTGGACATGGATGTAGGTATGGTACAACTGTCACAGGATGTGTATGATGTGTAGCCGAGAGCAGCCTTGGCCCCAAAGTGCCATTCCAGGCTTTGAAAGCGATTGATTTTCACAGCCTCCTGACTGAAGGGTTGGTCCTTTCAGCCCATTTTCATAGGGAAATCTGAGCTCACAGTGATGTGGCACGCGCGGAACCAGGCATGTGTTCCCTGCCTCCCCTCCCTGCCCCGCTCAGGGCTGGAGATCTGCTTCACCAAAAAGCAGTGGGGTGGCAGCAGTAACACAGATGAACTCGTTTGACTCGCCTGGTTTCTCCCTGTCGATGAATCGCTCAACAGCCCTCAGTCAGCGGAGAAGGCAGCTCACAGGCATCCACTGATGGCTCCCCATTGAGAGTTAGCATCTCTGGGAGAGAGGAACCCAGCACTACCGGAGGCTGTTGCTGGGTGGCACACGGGACAGTCCTGAAAATTAAAAATGGGGTGGAAAAAATGGCTGCTGGAGGCTGCATCCATCTGCTCACCTAGAAAAGCTCCCAACTGCCCCAGAAGATAAGTGCTGGGTGAGAAACAGACCTGTGAAAGCTGTGTGCCAGTGGGGAGGCCCCAGCACAGGGTTTTCCCCCTGCCACAGCAGCTCTCTTCCATCCCCATCCTCCTGCCGCAACCAACTGCAGGGTAAGTTGTGTCCCCCAACCTGCAGCAGCAGAAAGGGGGGCGAAGGGAGACTGGCCGTGCCAGGCAGCCCAGGGATTTCCCAGGAGGAGCACCCCTGGCCAAAAGAACATGACGGACCATTTCCGGATGATCTTCCAGTACTTCCAGTCCAACTCGGAGTCTGTAATGAATGGGATCTGTGGGCTGTTAGCCCTGGCTAGTATAAAGACATATACCTGCTTTGACTTCAGCTGCCCCTGTCTGCCCTGGTACAACATGGCATATGGCTTCGGGATCATGTTCGTACCCCCTGTTGCCCTCTTCCTCTGTGGCCTCATCCTCAACAGACAGTCCCTGGTGATGCTGGAGGAGTGGAGACGACCGCAGGGGCACAGAAAGAAGGACCTAGCTGTCATCAGGTGGGGTTTGCACCAGGAGTGGCGTCCCTCCTTTCACCTCCTGCTTAGCTGTCTTGCCTGCATAGTTTTGATCCACCTGGTAATTAATTTTCTTCTAAGCTCAGCTCCCGATACCTTTCCCCATGAGCCTGGAGGGGCAGGGGCATGGTAAATGCATTTACAACAGCAGAAATGAAGGCAGAGCCTCATCCCATCCCAGCAAAGGAGGGCAGGAGCACCTCGACATCAATGGCTGGATTTATGCTGCCACCCTGGGAAACTGTGTTACTGCCTGCCCTGTTGTGCACATGCAGGGTTTCTCCTGGGGCTTACATGTGCAAAAAGATGAGGCATTTCCACTTAAATGTGCAGAAAAAGTGGCATTTCCATCACAGTCATTCTTATTGATAGCCCTTCGGCTGAGTTTTTACTGACTTACACTGGTGGAAGGGAGAGGAGAATCACATTCAATCTGCTACATACAAAGTTTTACCCAGTGCACAGGTTGGCACAGAGTGGGGCAAGAAAGGCTGAAGAGAAAAGTGGTTTTCCAGGTAGAAACTGAGCTGATGAGAAAAGAAAGAGTGAATGAAGAAGACAAGGGAGAGCTGACAAGGATTTGCACATAGGAGACATAAGTATATAGTTGAGGCAAGCACATGAGAGGACCATGCATTGCACTGAAAGCAGGCAGCACGCAGGGCACTGCCGCACACTGGCACAGATTTCACTGGAAGGCAGCACCAACAAAGAGATCCCAGAGTAGAGGAGGCATTAGCTGGAGTAATGCTGGGGACTGTCCTGGAAGTCAGCTCCCTGGCTTGGGGAGGGCTGCTTGGTATAGGGCAGGCTGTATCCATCAAGGCTCTGAATGAAGAGAAATCTCCCAGCATTTACCCACTCACTTCTCTTTCTCCCGCCCCAGGTACATGTGTTCCTCCATTGTGCAGCGAGCCATGGTTGCCCCTGTCGTCTGGATCATAGTCACCCTCCTGGATGGCAAATGCTTGATCTGTGCTTTCAGTGCCTCCATGGATCCCAAGAAGTTTGTGGGCTTCGCCAACGCCAGCCTGGTGCAGGTGCAGCAGCTGCTGGCCAAGGTGCCCTGCAAGGACGATGAGCTCATGAGGAACAACACGTCCCGCAAGGCAGTGTCCAGGTACCTGCGCTGCTGGTCCCAGGTAGGTCAGTGCTAGCAGAGGCCCTGTGTTGGTGAGGTGTCCAGGGCATGCATCATCTGCTCCTGCTGGTCTTTGATTCATCATAGTTTCACCACAGTCAGGCTGGGAGCAAGACTGCTCTTTGCTTCTTTACGCCCCCAAATGTTGCCACTCTCAGTGATAATGTCCAGAGTCACTTAGGCAGGGAAAAGGAAGGAAATAAAGGATGGTTTAATTAACAAACTTTGTTTCTAGAAGAACCAGCAACTTCTAAACCCAGATAATAAAAAGCAGGTTGCAAGAAATATAGGTGTCTCCTAAGGCCCAGTCCAGTGTCAGAAGACCTTTCTAACTGCTAACCTTGCAGATATGACCCACTGTTTTAAGGACAGTGAAAGCTGAGACAGACAAAAGCAGCTTGCTCAGGAATGGTAGGAGAACAGGTCATGATGGGGAGTGGAGCCCTGGCCAGCCCCTGCTCTTGGTACTGGAATGCCAGGTCAGGGATGAGGACCAGTGGGAGGGCATTGAAAATAAACCCTTCCTTCTTACCAAAAGGAGTTGCATATAGTCTGGGCTGTCTTCACCCTGCTGCAAGGATTCCTGGGCCCTGCAGCCAGCACAGGTGGCAGATGAAGATCTCACTGGAGATAAGCGAGTGCCAAAGGAAGAGCACTGAAGTCCCCTTCCCC
The DNA here is from genome assembly GCA_013400535.1 of Scopus umbretta. Taxonomy (NCBI): domain Eukaryota; kingdom Metazoa; phylum Chordata; class Aves; order Pelecaniformes; family Scopidae; genus Scopus; species Scopus umbretta. The sequence continues at coordinate 68,681 of VZTL01034651.1, read as the reverse complement.
TGGGGTGCTCCTGTGCTCAAATAAAATGCCTGGCTGCTCCAGGCTAACTTTGCAAACAGTTATCCTACTGAATTACTGATGCACAGATAAATGTCCTATATTCTCTGGGACGAGATTACCCTGACCCTCTGAGTGCAGTTTGGGGGTGCTGGATTTCAGGGACAGATCAAGGATGGGAGTCCAGATATGCCACATCTCCTCTCCAGCCACACAAATTCCCTGTCGGTGACACAGACAAACAGCTTGTGTCTGTCCTTGTGCCTGTCTTGCTCCTGTTCCACTGCTTGTTTCTTATCACCCAGGCACTCGGCTGGAGCATTTTGTTGATCCTTATCGTAGCAGCTTTCCTCGCCCGCTGGCTCAGGCCTTGCTTCAACCAGGCCACCCTCCTGCAGGCACATCACTGGAGCAACTATATTGACATTGAGCAAAGGATTTTTGAGGAAACCTGCTGTGAGCACAGCCGGCTCTTTGCTCACAAATGCATCCTCCACTTCTTTGAAAGCATGCGGCAAGAGATCAAACTGCACAGCTTCAGCTTGCCTAGGGAGGGAGAGGGGGCTGAAGGAAAGGAAGATCTTCTCTGGGGCATCACAGATCATGACCAGGTGAACAAACTTCTGAAAATGTGGTACTATGAGAAACCTCCCCTGGATGTCAGCCAGGTGACCCAGAGGCATTCCCTGGAGCGAGAGAGATCCCTTCTGCCCTGGGCAGACAGCCCCGGTATCCGGTCCAAATTCCCCCAGCCCACCAATGTGTAAAGGGGGCTTTGTCCTGCAGACACAGAAGGGGCTCTGCCATACCTCTGCTCAAAGCACGGACCAGCAGGTAGATGACAATGGTGCTCACATCTGCCTCCAAAACCTCAGCCCCAAAGGCTCCACTCCAAGACGTGCCTAGCAAAATCTCCAAAATAAATTAGCTCTGAAGATCCAAAGGTCCCAGACTCAGTCACTGTTAATGACATTTCTCAACCAAGGGCTCTGCATAGCACTTTAGTTATATTAAAGAGTTTGCAACTCCTTACAGCTGTGATAAAACCATTCTGGCTCAAGGAAGGGTTTAACCAAGGCATCTGGCTGCGCATGCAAACCGACTGGAGCGGCAGCTTCGCAGAGGTGTGACGAGCTCCTGCCCGTTTCAGTGAAACCTGGTTCAGAGAGTTAGCAGTGCTGACACTGAGATGATTTAATTGGCAACTCTTTCGTACCACACCAACATGTTTACTCAAAAAGGCAAAACCACCTCCTACGTCTTCCCATCTGCTGAGAGCTCTGGCTGCCCCCAGCCCAGCTGCCAAACTGTTCAGCCTACCTCTAACAACCCGTCAATACTTCCATGCATTTTCAAAACAAAATATGGCAACACACTGAAATTCGTGGCATGGCATAAATGTAATTGAAGATACCTCTGGGTAAGTGTCCCTGCATTGGGTTGGATTTGCAGAAGGAAAAGGAAATGGAGGCTTTGTTTAACATACCCAGAGCCACAGGTCTGTGCTGGCATTCAGGTGGCTGCTCTAAGCACTGGCATTGGGCCATGGAAAGGACACACTGACTCTGCTTGAGAAGTCCGAACATAGATTTTAAACACTCCCCTGCTAGCTTTTAGTACAAACCAATCTATCCAGAGGATCATCCTTGCATCACCTAGACAGGCATTTCCACCTTTAGTTTCAAAACTGCTTGAATGTAACCTGATAAGATATCTGAGCCTTTAATGCTATTTACTTTCTTACCTGCCTTTTTCCAGCCCCTGTTGTAGATGGTGCCGACCATGGTGCCAGTTTGACTGATATTTCTGTCCAACATTGCTGCGTGGATACATTAAACTCTTTACTGCAAACTAAACCAGTGCAGACACATATATTCCTCCAGGCTGAGGCTCACACTGATGCCCACTTTGTCCCTGGGAGTAAGGGGTGCAAAGTGGAGGGGCTGTGAGAAGGGAGGGGTGAACAAGAAACATCTCCTTGGCCATGCATAGACAGATGGGGCAAGAAGGGCTTCCAGGAGGGAAGAAGAGGGTGTGAAAGGGGCAAAGAAACCTGCCACCACCTTGTGACTAAATCCAAAACAAGGGGTTGAAATGAAAACACATATTAATCCCCCAAATTCACTTGTCAAGCTGCGGGGAGGTGGGTCACCTCCTCCCCAGGATGTCTGTGTGCACAGGGTCAGGGAAGGAGGAGATGCTTGGCAAAACACAGGGAGGCCAAATAACTCCATGGCCTACCCATGGGCAGCTACACCCCTCTGCCAGGAGGCTGGGCCAGGAGCTACAGGGTGCAGAGCTTTTCTCATTTGCATAACAAAATCAGCCCTGGCTGAATCCCTGAGCTCCCCTGGGTGTGCTCAGAGAGGGCACAAAGCCATCTGTGGCACATGCTGGTTGGGAATAACACGCAGTCTTCCCACTAGGAGGTCTTTAGGTCCAGGGAACTTCTGAGTTCTCTTTTGAAATCAGCATTGCACTTTGAATTTCGTCTCTGATTTACTTTTATCAGACACGACATCACAAATCTCAGGCTGAGACTCAGTTTGGACTCACCACTGCACACTAGTCAAATTGGCTATTTTCCTAACCATCTCAGAGCTGAGGTCCACAGCTCCCCTTTGCATGCTGCTTTCCATGTTCTAGATTTTAAGTCATCCCAGAGTGGCCACAAAATATGAAATGCAAAATAGGGGAAGAGGAACAACTTTGTTATCTGTATCAGGAGGGAGAAAACCAGAGGATTTAAGGGCGCTGCCATAAACTTTTGCAGGTCCACAAAGGCTCACACACTGCTGGGAGAGTCAGTCTGGTCATGGGGTAGCTCCAGTTGGACAGGGCTGTGGGTGTTCATCCTTCCCAGCCTCCTCCCCAAGTCCTGTGCTGTGTTCCCCTTTGAAGCCAGAGAACTATTCTCCATAGAATCCAGTGGAAAATGGTATTTGGTACCCCATGACGGGACAGGAGGCAACAGGCACAAACTCAAAATGCAGGAAATTCCATTTAAACAGAAGAAAACTTACTTACTTTGAGGGTGATGGAATAGGCTGCCCAGAGAGATTGTGGCACCACCATCAATGGAGAGATTCACAACCCTATTAGATGTGTCCCTGACTGTGCTTTGAGCGGGGGGGGATGGGGGGTGAACCAGACAATCTCCAGAGGTCTCTTCCCACCAGCTCTGCTAGGAGTGTGTACCCTCCTGTGGAAGTGGGAGCAGAGAGGGTCGTTCACAAACTTTAGCAGCTCTCTGCCTTTCAGGGCTGGTCTGATGCCTGACCTACAGACATGTCTGATGTGCTTAGGGATCCTCACCTGCCAAAAGTCTGTGAAATAGCAGGGCTGACTGCAAAGACAACTTCCCCAGTCTCTTCCCCAGCTCTCCTGATGGGAATTGTGAATGTTTTCATGTCCCCCCTCTCTATATTCTGCATTGACTGGGTCACACAAAATCCTCCCCAGCTCCCTGGCTTGGTGTCTGTCTTGGCATCCAGGTGCAGGACCCCATGCTGGGAGGGACTTGGGCATGCACCATCTCTCCCACAACCTGGTTTCCAAAGCATGAGCAGGCTGGGATCGTGGGAGGAAGCACCAGCTCTGCCTTCTCTTGCAAACCAGTTGGCATGAACTTTCTGTTGGCAAGCTCACAAAAACAAGGTCCTCCCTAACAAGGCAACACGGAAAGAAAGACCCAGGTATTGGCTTCTATGGGTTCTGTTTTGAATCTCACTGACTTATTGTTGGCTTCAACGACAACGGCCAGTGCTGCACACCAAGCAGGCTCAGACCCTTCATTCATGTTTAATGAAAGACAGAGTTTTCCTGGAGATCAAAAAGCTCTCTGCTTTTTACAAGGTTGATTCATGCAGGCTTTGATGTGAACTGCCCTTCCAGAAGCCACTTGCCAGGTGAACAGGGAAGCCAGCCTGAGCTCTTAGTTAGCAATACAATAAGCCTCATCTATATTAATGCAGACATATCTCTTCCCGTTTGATGAGATCATGCAATTAACCTCTCCACAGCAGGCAGAGCTAAGACTGCCCAGGTATTACCCACATGCTTTGTGCTCACCTCTGTGGTGGCATCTCAGGGTCAACTTGGCATTATCAACTGAGCCCCAGAGCCAGTGTGGGGAGAGATGTCAGAAACTGCAGCGCTGACTAAAGGTCAAAACACCTCGTTTGGCTTCCTACCTCTGTACTGACACACTGCAAAACCTCGGGAAAAAGTATTCCCTGCATGCCACCCACCCATGTACAGCTTGCCTTGGTGACATGTCTCACAGCCACCAATGCAGCCGTGCTGGTGCCCAGTCAGGTGTATCTTGATACCCTTGTCAACAGCATGGGTGGTGTCTGGACTGGAGGGACTGAACACCTTGCAGCCATCTATTTTACAGCCACTTGTAGTCCCAATATTCCCCCATCTTTTGGCCAGCTTGAGGGAGCAACCTAGTGCATCAAAGATGCTTTGTGAACTGGGAATAGAGATGCAGGAGAGCACTGACAACGCAATCCACTTCTTTTAGGTTTGTGCTTTAGGAGCTATGCCTCGCGCAACCGTAGCTATCACACCTTATTAGTGTTTGTCTCAGTTCTGGCAAGCCAGGGAAGAGTCTGTCTGGTTGGCTTTGTGCTCGCAAATGTGCACAGGATCTCTGCACTGCAAAGCCCCCCAGGTCTGCAGAGCTGACAGCAATGAGCTGAATAGAGCTATGCCCAGGGATGGAAGTGATGGGAAAGCTTTGCACTCCAGTATCAACACATGGGACATGTCCACCACAGCCCTGAGCTGGCTCTGCCTGGGCTGCTCCTGATGTGCAAAGAGCAGGGAGGGCAAGGCAGGTATTCAGGTCCACTTGGGTCCGGATCACCTGGTGCTGCTACTGAAATAATAAGCCCAGGTAAAGTGGCATGGCTAAATTGTCAGCAATTCCATGCTGTACGGACCAGCCAGCCTAGCACCCGGCTAGCTCAATCCTCCCTGCACAATGCACTGGTTGCAAGGGAAACATGCCCTTAGACACCTTAGCCTCAGGTCAAGGCATATGGCCAAATCCCAGCCCCAGCCCCTCCTGCTAAATGGATGCAGGTGGCTGGCTCAGGTAGTCCTTGTTCTGCCCTTCCCAGCAGGATTCGAGTGATCTTCAGAGAAGCGGCAGCTCCACTGCACCCTCAGCCCCTGGGGCTGCTGGAACCCACAGTTCTGCACAGTCCATGCCTGCAGATGGTCTGGTACTGCTGGGAAATATGGTCCCTCAGGGGACCACAGCTGCCCTTGGGCCAGGGAGGACACTGGCAGGAATTACACATCCTTCTTGTATTCCAAATTCCTGCATATCCCAAATTTATCAAGGGGCTAGGATTATACCCACAAGAGGTGGCTGCAAGAAAATTGTTCAGTCTCCATCACTGCCATTCAGAGCAAAGTGCACTCAAGCACTTCAGAAATGCTCATTGAAAGTAGGTGAAAAGAAGAAATCTAAGGGGAAAAACTGAATCTCAGAGCTCTGCTGGGCAGGGAGCATCTTCTGAGAAAGCAGAGGCACCCAGGGCTTGGATGCTTTCAGCAGGACCCACCTGCAGAGCAGGGTGCTTCCTCTGTGCCCCTGTCCCTGCAGCCCTCTGTCCTTTCTCTGCCTGTTTTTCTCCAGCCCTAAAGCCAGGAAAAGCACTATGTGCCTCTGGATGTCACCAGACTATGCAAGCCAGAGTTTGAAGGATATTTTAGCAAGCCGCGAGGGCACAGGGCTGTGAAAACCAAGGAGCTACAAGTGTCATCTTGAAAGTCTGGCTGAAACACGGACATTTGTAGGATGGAGGGGAGCAAATAACAGGCTTTGGCAGTACAGCTGCAACATCCCAGAGCATCAAGAGTTTTATCCTTCCTTCCTCTGCCTTTCCTATTCCCTTTCCTCTGCAGAATAAAAGAGAGAAAAGGCATTTCCCAGTGAAGCAGAAACAGGTACAGACCAAGGGGCTGGCAGACCTGTGAGGCACTTGCATTAGATGCTGCTGGGGCGATGCAGACACGGAGGGAGAGGGAAGCTCTGGTGCCCTGCTTTTCGCTGTGTGCTGGCACCGCAGAGGTGGGGCATCCCGTTTGGTCCTGGGACAATTACCCACCTCCTGCATTTGCAAACAGGTTCACAGAGGCCGACCAGCCAGCTCCCCATTCTGCCCCGGGCACAGATGCTCTGGGGAGGGCACAATCATGGTAACACCTGCACCCTCCAGCCAAGGGGACCGGTGACCAGGGGACTGCAGAAATGGGAATGTGAAGAAGAAAAAAGCCATGTTTAACAAACCAGAAACAACCCAGGTCCCACAGACCCAAAGAAGAGCAGAAGGGAGAAAACTCTGAATTTTTCAAGCAGCAAAATCAGCAGAAAAAAATGTTTTCATTTTCTGCTTTAAATATTGGGGCTGTAAGAGTGCATAAATGAATCAGTGAACTGCACAGAGACTTGTTCATGCCCATCTTTGAAGAGGGGGCCTGAAAGAATGAAGTAAACTGAGGCCACAGCTTGGACCCCAATCAGGGGAGAAATCACATCAAGAGAAGATGGACAAGTTTCGGATGATCTTCCAGTTCCTCCAGTCCAACCAGGAGTCTTTCATGAATGGCATCTGCGGGATCATGGCCCTTGCCAGTGCCCAGATTTACTCAGCCTTTGATTTCAACTGCCCCTGCCTGCCACACTACAACCTGGCCTATGGGCTGGGCATCCTCCTGGTGCCCCCTTTCATCTTGTTCCTGATGGGCTTCGTGCTGAACAACAACATCTCCATGCTGGCAGAGGAGTGGAGGCGACCCCAGGGCCAGCGAGGGAAGGACCGGGCTGTCCTGCGCTACATGTTCTGCTCCATGGCACAGCGGGCCATGATCGCCCCAGCGGTCTGGGTCTCGGTGACACTGCTGGATGGCAAGTGCATCACCTGCGCCTTCTGCACCTCGGTACCTGTGGAGACCCTGGGCAACACCAGCCACCCCAGCCTCTCCCAAGGGGAGATGAAGCAGGTCCTTGCCCGCATCCCCTGCAAGGAGATCTACAATGGACAGGAGCTCATTGCCAATGAAGTGGCTGTCAGGTACCTGCGCTGCATCTCGCAGGTAAGAGGCATCATGGCTGTGCCCTCACTAGTGGCTTAGAGTTAGGCACTGCTAGCCTTGGCTCTTCCCTTGAGGGAATCTCCTTGTTGAAATCAAGCTGCAGGAGAGACTGGTGATTTCACAGTGTTACAAGGTGTTCAGATGCAGCTCTAGGGAGTTACACCTCCAGCATGGCGCAGAGACTGAAGCTGTAGGTTGTCCTGATAATTATGTCCTCTCAAGCCCTCTGTTTCTGGCCACCTTGGAGACAGCCTGACCCACTGTGGTCACTCATGTACTCCTGTTCAAAAGCAGCTCCTCTCCCTGACCTCCTTAGAGCAGACAGGAATTATTACCCCCAATTTAAGAAGAGAAATGGAGGCACAGAGACTTCTCCAAAGACACAAAGCAGATTTTCCTGGGTAGAGACCAATTCCCAGCTGCCAGGAAGCACTGGGAGCTGCAAAACAAGAGATGCCAACCAGATACCACCCTCCCGGGTGCACTTTTATGGGGCCACATTTAAAGCAGGGTTCACCCTTGTGAGCTCTGCCTGCACAGGCCGGCAGCAGCCTGAGCTGAGGCCGATGGTGAGCGATGCAGGCTAGTCCTGGCTCTGCCCTCATCTCCCCCTTCCTCTCATATGCCATTAACAGGGGAGCCAGTTGCTGCTGCTCACCCACAATAGATGTTACTAAGCCCAACAGCTTGGGAAAAGGGTTAGACAGCTGCATAAACCCAGGGAGTATCTGGAATGACATTAGCTGTGAGTCAGAGCGACACAGACTATCCTAGACACAGGCGAGGCATGGCCATATCGGAGGCAGGACTGAGGGCCGGGTGCAGGATTTGGTCTGATGTTATTTATGGTCACTGCCTGCTGATGCCAAACACAGCAAGAAGCAGAGAGGTGCTGCCCTACGTGGGTGCATCGAACAAAATTTCAGCACAGATGCACTGACATGGTACGTAGGGTCTCCTTGTCTGGCATTTGCAATGTAAATGCAGCCAAATGTCAAACAGCCCAAAGCGGAGCCAGGCTCGGTCAAAGCCCAGGCAAAGCCCAGGGGGTCCTGCCGGCTGGTAGGAAGTGCTAGGCACATGCTCTGCCTGTCTGTGACGGGTCCGGTTCCCCCCTTGTCCCTGCAGGCTCTGGGCTGGTGCTTTGTGCTGCTGATGACCACACTGGCTTTCTTGGTCAGATCCCTCCGGCCCTGCTTCACCCAAGCTGCCTTCCTGAAGAGCAGGTACTGGTCCCACTACATCGACATTGAGCGCAAGCTGTTCGATGAGACGTGTGCGGAGCACGCCAGGAGCTTTGCCAAGGTCTGCATCCAGCAGTTCTTCAAGGGCATGAGCACAGACCCGGCAGCTGCTCGCTGCCACCCACCCAGGAAAGCCCCTGGTGATACAGGGGAAGGCGCTGAGAAGCTCTTGGGCATCACTGACCAGGGCACCATGAACATGGCCCTGAAGAGCTGGCACAGATGCAAGCCCCCGCTGCACCTCCACCCGGCTGCCCTCCCCAGCGGCAACAGCTGGGCAGGGGAAGGGCAGCCCCCCACGCACCCCCCTGTGCCCCGGAGGGAGACAGCTGCCTACTACAGCTGGGTGTGAGGGGGCTGAGGGGGCACAGGGCTTTGCGGAGGCAGAGCCGCGCTTTTGGGAGAGGGGCTGCAGAGAGGGCAGACAGGCGGGCATCCGAGCCATGCAGGGACGAGGATCAGTGCCACGGGGACTGCAGGGGGATGGGCACCCAAAGGGCTCAGCAGTGCTGGTGCAATCCTATATGCTCCTACATCCAGTCCTACAGCACTGGTAATTCAGGCAAGGAATTTTGTGCTGAACAGGGCAGCTATCCAAGGCCATGATGGACAAGCCCCAGGGATGCTGAAGGGCACAATGTCAGACCGCGTGTCAGCCAGACGGACATGCCGTGCGTCCCACACAACCAAGCACCAGGTTTGTGTTGTGGCTGTTCCCAAGGCAAACACTACAAGATGTGCAAAACTTCCTTTCTTTTGCCACGTGCTCAGCACTGGGCAGCATGCGCAGGTTTAGGCAGTATTAAAAAGCCCCTGGTAGGGAAACAAGCTGGGGGTCCCCCTCTCTCACACTGAACTATGAAACCCCGAAAGTCTCCCCATTACCCCTCCACACATTGCATCCCCACAGACACATGCAGCTTCCAGGCCAAGAAAAGCTTTAAAATAAATTTGACCCAAGCAATGAGCTAGTGAAGGGACATTCTGTATTGCATTGCACATGATGGGAACAGCGTGGTTGGTGTCACAGATACTATTCAATGAGGAGCCCACAGAGATGCTCCTTGAAGGGATTGTAGACAAGGAGATCAGCTATCACTCAGCAGCATGGAGGGCAGGGGCCAGACCAACCCCCCTGCCACAAATTTGCTGCAGGACAGTTTGCTCTTGCAATTTTATCTGGATTCCTCCCTGACACAAAGACTGATGTTAAAACCTGCCTGGGTGTTTGTTTAAGGAGCCAAATAAACAATTCGGGCTTACTCTTCAAGCTCCACGCTTAGGCACAAGGATTTATTAAAGCCATTGACAAAAGCTGTTGGTGATTCTTTATTTGAATGCAATGCAAAGGACTGGAGGGGCCCCCAGGCCAAGCCCAGGGTGCTGCCGGAGCGTGGCAGCCAGCAGTGAGCCAGCCCTGGCCCTCGGAGGAGAAGCCGGGGAGGCACTGCCAACCCTACACAATACCAGGTGGCTTCCCATTTCCATAGAAACTGAGGATGCCGGCATGCAGGCTCTTGAGGTGATTATGGAAATCGCAGCCTGGAAGAGCATTCCCCAGTGGCCTTGATTTTATTACTAATACGCAGAAGGACAATCCCTTTTGAGAGATGAGTTTTACCCTTGCCGCGTCCCTTTTGAACTGCTCATCCCCTTGAAATTTCTGCTGCTGCATTCTTGTTTAAGCCAACTTATTATGGCTGGCTGGTAACTGAGGTGACTGCCATTCGCATAAACCTTAATTATCGGTGTGTAACTCCACAGAGGCTGTGGGGAGAGGAGAACAAAGGCCCAAAATGATGAGGAAATTCTCCGAGCTGCTGTGAGAGCACCTTAGCAAGCCCGTAGTCAAGGGCAGGCTGAATCTGGCTGACTCCCAGGAGAAAGGAGCATAACACAGATTTATCATTCATCTTCACACCCCAAACTTTAATTAAGACACCTGCCTAGAATTAGTAGGCACAAAACCTGATTTACAAAGCAAGAGAGATTAAAAGATAAAGGTGGTTTCCACTCCTATTATTTGCAGTTCAGCACTGTTAATGGCTCACTGAGAAAGGCGGACTCAGAGTCCCCACAACAGCAAGCAGCATGCAGGGCTTGTGGGCTCCAGGGCACAGCTAGTAGGATACCAAAAAAACCAGCATGCATTTGCAAAGAGAAGCTTTTGCACTTTTAATTTAGATTTTTAGTCGCAGACAGTCCCCACAGAGCAGGCAGAGTGTCCTCCCTTTCCTGATTTTGGGAACATCTTTCATCGCCTTTGGGAGGAGAACCCTCTCTAGGGAACCTGACATGCCCTCTGGGATTTCAGCCAGGCTGTGGTGCCAGCGCTGAGCCCGGTTAGCAGCAGCGCCCTGAGCACCGAGCAAGCCCTGGGGCCCCCAGCCAAGCCGGCAGATGCCAGGCAGAAGGGGAGCCAGCCCCGGACGGGTGCGGAGGTGTGGGAGTGCCAAAGGGTGCACCGCACCCAAGCACCTGGGAGCTGCAAAAACCTGCCCAGGGACCCCAGCTCTGGGGGTAAGAAGGAGGACTTGGTCCAAAAATCCCAGCTGAACTGCTGATGCTGGGCTGAGCTTAGCTTTACTCCAGGCAGAGAGGAACGTGGGTGTTGCTGAAGATTTGCCTGTGCTGAAGGCATCCTGTGGGGAGGGCTGAGTTTAACCCCAGGGACAGGACAACAAGAAGGCTGGGGAAAGAGGACGGGGGCCTCCAGCCTCTGCAACAAGCTGGGCAGGAGCTGGAGCTGAGGAACAGGCGGTGGAGAAGAGGGTGCGACACAAAGAGAAAGTGAGGCGTGCTCGGCTGCCTCTCAGGCATCACGCTCTGCAGAGGAAGCAGCGAGCGGAAAAGCTGAGCTGGGCAGGAATGCACCGCCCTCGCCAAATTGCGGGCTGTGCCCAGCCTCGCACGCACGGCCCCCCCCAGCAGCCCCTCTGCTTGGTCCCCGGCAGCAGGAAGCAAAATCTGGCCACCCCACAGAGCTCGTGGTGGCAGGTTACTGCTTCTCCTGAAAACCCAGCCAGGCTGGCATCTTCCCCGCCGGCTTAGCCGGCTCCCATGCACAAAAGCAGCAGTTTCTGCCCCTTCATGTGGGACCAAGGGCTTCTCCCATGCACGACTGCATCCCCTGGGGACCGTGTAGGCTGCATCCAACTCCCAGGCTGGGGGCCTCCAGCACTTCCCCTGTACACCCCAGCAAGGCGCCCCATCGCTCCCATCCTCCAGGCAAACCCCAGGCTGTCCCAGCCAGCCTTTGCACAGCTGCATCGCGGGTCTGAAAAACGACAATGTGCTTTTTCCAGTGACTCATTCTCAGCCTTCCCTTTTTTTTTTTTTTTTTTTTTTTTTTTTTTTAAG
>VZTL01034651.1:34999-56959 GCA_013400535.1 Scopus umbretta | reverse complement strand
CTTTTTAAAGGCGCAACCTCAGCCTTGCATCCAGCAAAAGCCAAGTGCCTGCTCTTCGCCCCACCCAAGCACAGGGCCTGAGAACAACCTCCTCCCTCCTCCCAAAAGCCGACAGCCGAGGGCACGTTGCAGACTGAAAAAGAAAGCTGCCAAACTCTCAACGCTGTTTTCATCAGCTTTCGCTTTGTCCATCAGCCTGGCCTCAGCCACATCCCTACTTCTGCACAGCCCCGTGAACTGCTGGGAACCCCCTGCAGCCGAAGTTAAAACCACACAAGGAGCTGAGAAGGCTCCAGAACTGGTTTCAACAACTTTTCAAGTAAGTGACTTCATTTTTTCTTGCTTTCATGCATGTTTTGGGGAAAGACTTTAACAGAGGCTGCTAAAAAGTGATATGCTGCAAAATACTTTTCCTTACCTCCCCTCCTGCCCACCCCTTTCTCTCCCAGACAGGCACCATCACACCCAAGCAAGGGATACCCCCCCCAAAATGGCATACTCCTTTTAGCCAGCTCTTCTTATTTTTGCTTTGCTTGTTGCCAGGCGCTGTCAGAAAGGTCATGAGGCCTTGTTTATCAGGGCTATTTGCTACTAACTCTAAATAACAGGATTTTGAACGCCACACACTAGAACAAGTTTGGAGGTTTAACATCTGGCAACAAACGTGGTGTACCACAAAGCGCGGCACACGGAGCTGGGGGCCTGGTATCTGTCACGTGGCTGCAGTTTTTGGCTGGTCTGTCTCGTTAGCTGAGTGAGTTTTGCATATGGAAGACTGGGAAGATGCCGGAAGACATTAAGGGCCGCTTGTGTTTGGACTCAGCGATACCACAGCGTGACTTTAAAGGGATTGCCATGGGTTAGACACAGCAGGGAACCGAGGCCAAGCTTCTGCCCCCCTTCCCCTCCGCTGCCCCACAAAGGAAGGGGGTAAAATAAGAGTTAGTGGGGAGGATGAACCAAAGCACAGGAGTGATTTAAAGCACAGTGCATGAGCAAGCCTTGTACAAGAGACCGTAAGGATTAAGTTGCCTCTGTTTCCTCTGCACGAATGTCCCCATAGCTTTGTCCCCGCAGCTGGGGCTGCTCTGTGGAAGTCTAGCTCCGTGCACGCCCGCTGGGAGATGTTGGCATCGGGGCAGATTTTGGGGCAGCCCTGCTGTGGGCCAGGGCTCCCTAGGAGCCCCGGATGTGTGCCAACGCTGCCAGCACTGTGCAAGCTGCCAGACATGGTTAATCCGGTGCCCACGTCCTTCCTGTCTCCAGCAAACGCCGGTGACAGCAGTTCCCCGAGCCCTCACATGAGTGATGGCTCTTGGAGCTAGCAAGGTGCTTGGTGCTTCCTGAGATGAAACCCTGTGGGGATGCAGCGCAGATGAAAAGTCAACTAAGAAATTAATTAAATGCAGCTTGCAAGTGGCATGGGGGAACAGGCATCAGTGCAGAGGATATGAATACACTCCCAAGTTACTTCCCTGTCCTTCAAAAAAATCAGGGCACGTGCTTTCCGCTGCTTGGTCCCGAGTACCTGCAGTCCAGCCAGCCCTGTCAGTGGGGTGAGCATCCCAGTATAACCAGTGTTGTACTGAGAGAAGGAGCTGGGGGAAGCCATGCAAGTGAAGGGCAGTGAAATGCATCTCTGGTACAGAGGTGTGCAGGTCGAGGGGCTCAATTTAGAGGCTGAGCCAGGACTGCAGGCCAGGACAGGGAATATGCTTATGTCAACCCACTGTGGGAGAAGAGATCATCCTGCCACACCTAATCCTAGCAAAAAATCCTATGTAATTGCTGACCCAGCTCTATTGATATTTGGTGTTTGTATCCTGAGTCATCCAGATAAGCTCTGCTTTCCCAGAAAGCCACTTCTCTTGCTGGTAGCAACAGCCCCTGAGCATCCCCTTGCCCCTGTTGGCGGAGGCTGCTCCTGCCTGGTCCTCCCATGCTGCATCTCTCTGCCCCCAAACCTGCTGGACCATCTTGCAGCACCTCTTTCTGACATACCCTGACACACCTTTGCCTATCACTAAGTATTAACTAATAATATTACTAAACATTAACTCATCAGGAGGTAGAAACCACACACAGCACCTTCAAGGCACCAGCATGCACATGCTGTGTGTGCCTGTGCTAGCGTGAGTCAGTGGCAGGGCTGGGGACACGTCCCAACACCAGTGCTCTGGTCTAGTTTCCCCAGTAATGTGTCCTCCTTCATTGCAGGCTTGGGAGATCATCGAGTGTCTGGCAGCGACACTGACAGTAATCACTTCTGCAGGAGGTGACTAAACCCAAAGAAAAGGAAAGACGACAAACGTTACAGGGGCAGAAACAGCTGTCCCATTGGTAATCTTTGCTGCAGACACTTTTGGAGAAGTTAGTGGGAAACTAAAATGACTGAAGTTTCTCGCATTGCTTAGGCTGAGTCCCTCTTTGGCTCCTTTTGAAGTATCCCTGGTATCAGCAACCAGCTCCAGAGGCTGGGACACCAGGTGGAAGGAAGGAACAGCAGTGAAGGTGTGCTCCTGGAGCAGCGCCTTGCACTCCAGCTGGCCCAAGGCCATTTCACTCTGCATCAGCGTGTCCCTCCGTGCTGGAAGGTGGGTCAGCACAGCCCCCCGCTGCAGTACACACCTCCTCTCACCCCTGGGACGAGATGGCTGCCCTCGTTGCCGAGAACTTCCGTTTCCTCTCCTTGTTCTTCAAGAGCAAAGATGTGATGATCTTCAATGGTTTGGTAGCCCTGGGCACAGTGGGCAGCGAGGAGCTTTTCTCGGTCGTCGCCTTCAACTGCCCCTGCTCCCCTGCCCGCAACTACATCTACGGGCTGGCTGCCATCGGCGTCCCGGCCCTGGCCCTCTTCCTCATCGGTGTCATCTGGAACAACCACACGTGGAACCTGGTGGCTGAGTGCCACAAGCGTGGCATCAAGAACTTCTCTGCTGCCGCCACTTTCCTCCTCTTTGGCTCCATCATGGGCCGGGCAGCTGTGGCGCCCGTCACCTGGTCGGTCATCTCGCTGCTGCGCGGGGAGGCTTACATCTGTGCCCTCAGCGAGTTTGTCAGGCCATCCTCCCTGGACAAGTTCCCAGCAGAGTATGGGGCCGAGGTGCTGGCCCGGTTCCCCTGTAAAGAGGTGCCAGCAAACCTCACCAAGTTCAGGGATGAGGTGACACGGAGGCTGAGATATGAGTCCCAGGTAGGCACGCTGGGGAGAAAGCCACACGGAGTGGGTAAAACCATCTTGCCCTGTCCTAACGCAGCCTCTCTCTTCTCTCTCAGCTCTTCGGCTGGCTGCTCATCGGCATCGTTGCAGTCCTGGTTTTCCTCACCAAGTGCCTGAAGCACTGCTGCTCGCCACTGAGCTACCGGCAGGAGGCTTACTGGGCCCAGTACCGCTCCAATGAGGACAAGCTCTTCCGCCGCACAGCTGAGGTCCACTCCAGGATCCTGGCGGCCAAGAACGTGAAGCACTTCTTTGGCTTCGTGGCGCTGGACAAGGAGGAGAAGGAGCTGGTACAGGAGTTCCCAGTGGAGGGTGTCCAGCCGAGCCCTCAGTGGAATGCCATCACAGGCGTCTACATCTACCGGGAGAACAAAGGCTTCCCCCTCTACAGCCGGCTCCACAAATGGGCCAAGGGGGTGGAAGGGAACGGGCCAAGCCCAGAAGGCCATGAAATGCTCTTTTTGGCTTCCTAAGACAGATGGGTGCTTGGAGCAGTTCCCCAGACCGCCTGGCAGGCTTATCAGTATCAGTGCGCGACTGAGGGATTCACTGGGAATATTCCTCCCAGCAGGATTACTTCTTTCAGCGGGCAAATAGGGATCAACAGCCTCAAGGTAGAGGCTGATAAGCAATACACTGAGCTGGGGGACCCCTCCCTCAGAGACAACAGTCTCGCTGCTGCTCCTGGAGAGACAAGGGGAGCAAAGAGCAGACACACACCTTACCTCTGGGCTGCCAGTGCACCCTGCCATCTAATGCAACAGCAGAAACCTCAGGGAGCGAGACGTGGGCACGACATTTCTAGCCATGACTCCTGCAGTCCCACCCATCTCCCCCATGGCAGGGTTAGCCCCCAGCCATCCTGCACACCTCCTTGTTTTATCGACACCAGTATCTTCTTCTGCAGTTGTGCAGTGCCTGATATGCAGGCAGGTCCTGGAGCACTTTATGGGCTTCACAGTGCAGGGAAAAAGAGCAAAGCAGTGGGTAAATTCCTGCAGCAAGGGGGATGCAATGGCAGCTGGGAAGGAATGGGTAATACAGCAGCACACTAAACTGAGAGACTAAGGCAGGAGGAATCACCAATATTCCCAGTATTCAGAAAGACACTCTGTAATTACCAAGTTGGAATTTGGGTAGGACACCAAACTCCCTTTGTTCTTGGTGAAGTGCTTGGCAATCTCTAATGAGCCCAAACAGTCACAACCATGAGTTTATAAACCTGGAAGATGGCACCATCAGCAGAATAGCTTTCAGGTGAGGTGGTGAGTTGGAGGTTCTTCTAGGGAAAGGGGATGAGAAACTTGCCAGCCAAAAGACCACATTACACACACCCATCTGCTGCACTCTGACTGCAGCCCTGCAGTGACGAGGGACAGAAGGAATTGGATGGGGAGAGCAGCCCTCTCCCTACCTTTCTACCACTGAACTTGCTTAAACCCTTTCCACTGCCTTAAACGGTCCCTGCAGCAGATGGTGTCTTTTGCAGACTGAACTGTATTCTGAGAAAGCAAAGCCAGAGAGGTGTAAAATTACTGCCCTCACCGTGACGCTGTGCTGCTCATGGCTTCAAAGCTGCTCTTCTGGCACTGCCCAGTCCCATTTCTCCCGAGGGTCAGCCCTACATATCCAACACTGTTTCAGGAGCTGGCAGGAGAATGGAGTTTGGTTTTCCTATTTGTACTGTTTCTTTATAGGTACAACTTCCTTTTACACTCTGTCATTTACTGAAAAGTCTTAAATTGTTAAAAAAGTGACTCCAACCCACAGAACTCAGAGGGACGTACACACAAGGAGATTTGAAATAAATTATTAAATGAGAGTTACTTTTCATTGCCTTCCAAGTTTTTTTCAGTGAGGCACAAAAGGCATATTTTAACATTCTGTTTGAACCCAAGTACTGGGAACTTATTTTTTTCTTTCTATTAAACTTTCAGATCCTCTGCTATCCAGCTGACCCCAGGATGAGAAGTTTTAAAGTATTACCACGTATTACAAGTTAGTAATGCTGATTTTTAGTTATTCTTGCAATGAGTAGCACAGATCCTGTACATCAGGATACACAATTGCAGCAAAGGAAAGAAAATGTATTTAGAAACCTTTTTACAACTATGTTCCCTTGCAAGGAAGAGCTGGAGGGTATTCCCTCACATAAAGAGGCAGGAACACCGCTTAATGGGTGAGGCATCCCAGGATCCCTGCTCAGCTTCTCTATAGATTTGCCTTGCATTTGTGGGAAGGCTTGGCTCCCAGCCCCATCATCAGCTAATCTGCAGGAATAATCAGGTGCAAGTTAAATGAAATTGCATTAACTTGAGATGAAAGATAGTTGATTTGCATTTTTTCTTGTTGGCCCTCAGGTGCAAACACGTAGACATGCATACCACTCCCCACACACAGGTCAGCAGATGCAAGGTAACTTGCTGAAACAGAGCAGCGTGAGCATGTACCTGTTCCTCTTACTTCCTTTACTTCCCTTGCCTCCCTCTCTGATAGTCATAGTTGTTCCTTTGAACCACCTACACTCCAGTTCCTCCTCCTCCCCTTCCTTCCTTTGAAGGAAAGGGGCAAGGCACATAATGCTTGGGAATGGATTGATTTAACCCAAGAATAAAACACGAGCACAAACCAGCTTTTCCTCTGTTTAGCTCCCTTCTCCATTAACCCCAGCCACTTTCCATGTGCAGGGATGGGCTAGGGGCTTGTTCATTTTCCCTCCGCTCTTGTTGGATAGGCATGGCTGAGTGGACAGCTGACAGCGAGGAGTGGAGCAAGCCACTGCACTCAGAAATACTTGTTTGCCATTGTAGGGATTTTTTTCCTCCCCTCCTCTGCAGCCCTGAGCATGGCCCCAGCTGAGACAGCCCTGGGCTTCTGGCCCCTGTAGTCCATCAGCACTCTTACGAATATCCCTGCTGACCCCATCACTCATGCTTGCCTAGTGACGATGCTGAGGTGAGGAACGTTAACCCACGCGGCTTTTTACACCAGCAAGAGGGAAGTTGAGCTGCATGTCTTCCTGGCATGCCAGATCACACAGGCTGTGAGCTCACATGCTCTCTGCTTTTCCTACAGAGGCCAAAAACAATCCCATTGCAGAACAACCTACAGGCTGCCAGTGAAGGCACACTTCCCAGCAGCAAGATGGGCTCAAACCAGGCTCCTCCAGTATGGAGAATTAAAGGTCTTTCATTTTTTCCTGCTGTCTACTGTAAAGACTATAATAGCCTCAGTAGTCAAGAAGAAACAATACCTCAAAGGGATCTTGGTTTCTACTGCAAAGCTTATTTGTGTATTCTATTATGTAACTAATTAATCCCCAAAAAAGCCACTATCATTGCAGCTGTGTTCTTAAAAAAAGCAGCAGCTGCTACTGGATGTTGCAAGCAGCCTCCTCCTCTAGAAGAGCATTAAGCAAAAATCTGAGTACAGTATCCTGCTCTCCCTGGGGGCATGAAATTAAATTACTTGTTTCTGGATCCAAATGGGCTTGGGAATGAATTAAATGCTGAATCATTCAGCCTTGCCAACACTGGGCATTCACAGAGGCAGGGCTCTGATTTTGAGTTCAGAGCACTTACTCAACAATGAGCAAGACTCATTGTTTGATATTTCAAACTCAAGTCCGATATTTTAAAGCTGGGCACCCGCTCACTAGTGTCTACATTGGATAATCACACCTGTTTGCATACCCTGCTCTTCCCCTTGACTTCAGTTCTTCATCTGCAAAACATGTGCATGATCACATCCACATCTTGTAACTGGAGAGTTAGAAGAATATGGATCGTAAGGCACCAACACCAGTGAGAGAGCCTACTTAAGTACCCATGATACTTGGCTTTTTTCAAGCAGAAGGTTAGATTGGGATGACTTTTTTTTCAGCACAGAAAAACACTTTTTTCTTTGACTTCATTGATTTCTCTTAAGAGACAACTACTACTGAAAATCACTAATTCTTTCTGTCATCAGTCACTGGCAATTGTTACAAGAGATGGCTGCGATCATGGGATCCATCAGAACTGGATGCTGCGAGCTTTAAAGGCATATGCCCTTTCAGCTGAAGAGGCCAAAAGCATCCTGGGCTGCATTAGGAAGAGCATTACCAGCAGGTCGAGGGAGGTCATCCTTTCCCTCTACTCTGCAGTTGCGAGATATCTGGGGCAATGCATCCAGTACTAGGTTCCCCAATACTGGAGAGATACAGGCTTACTGGAGCGAGTCCAGCAGAGGGACAGGAAAATTATTATGGGATCGGAGCACTCATCATACAAGGAATGGCTGATAAAGCTGGGGCTGCTCAGCCTAAGGAGAAGGCTCAAGGTGGATCGTATCTACATGTATAAATACCTGATACAAGGGTGTAAAAAAGGTGGATCCAGACTATTCTTAGTGGTGCTCAGTGACAGGACAAGAGGAAACGGGCACAAACTGAAATACAAGAAATTATATTTAAACATAAGAAAAAAACTGTTTTTACTGTGAGCATGGTCAAACACTGGAACAGGTTGCCCAGAGAGGTTGTAGAGTCTCCATCCTTGGAGAAATCAAAACCAAACTGGACATGGTCCTGAGCAACCTAGTCTAGTTGACCCCTGCTTTGAGCAGGGGATGGAACCAGGTAATCTCCAGAGGTCCCTTCCAATCTCAACTATGCCACAATTCTGCATTGCTCTGCCAATTGCGAGGAGTACAAAGGCACTTTGAGATAAATCTTTCAAAGTGTTAATTCAGCCAAAAGGCAAGAATCTTCTCTGACATCTTGACAAAGAGAGAAATCAATTTATAAGACATCACTGTACTTAAAAATAGTGGATTATGACTGCACCATTTCCCCAGGAAAGAAGAGGTATGGCTGATGTTTGTATTGGTTATAAAACAGTCTATATTTTAAAATGTCTTCAAAAGTCATCAACAGACTAGGATTATTTGTAACATCTGGACAAAGCTGCAAACATTTATCAAATCTTTTCCTTAGATTCTTTGTTCTTTCCAGTTTTCTTTGGTCATAGACCAATACTCTCCAGAAACTCACTGTCCATGGGCAATCATGGTGGAACTCCACACCTCTCAGTGCCCACACTGCATGGAGAGCCGAGTCTCTCTGCTTTTACATGTGCCATACTTAGGTGTCAACAAGGGAACTCTTGGTCTCCACATACTCAAGTGCTGCTCTTTTAACAGCCAGGACACTTTCTGTTGTACCAAATTTCTTCTCATAATCCAGGTAGCGTTTAAAGAAGAATTTCATCTTCTTTGGTGCCAAGCTGAGGTGTATGACCCTCTCAAAGATGTCCCTGCAAGAAACCAAAGTGATTCAGATCACTGTGTTGGTGACAGCACTCAACACAAGCCCTGTATCCTGCCTTTGAACAAAGAGCAGAAATTCAACCTGCTGCAAAGTGTGGGTGCTTGAAGAACAAGACTCCTGACAACTGGCCAAAACTTCGAAGTAGATGCCGCCTATTTGCTTGCAGAACTCTAAGGCTGCTGGTCAACTTAAGCTAAGATCCAGCCACTGTATTTGACCCTGCCTTCATTAAGTGGATGTGGCTGGTTCTGTATCTTGGGAAGCTGGACTTCTTTTGTCAACTCTCAGAAAAGAAAAAAAGGGGGGCGGTGGGGAAGTTTCTCCATTTTTATGTTTCAAGATACACAAGGGCTTAATCTCACCCTTGAGATACAACAAGGCAATCCCTCCAGAGGGACAGATGAACCTCAGTCCAAATCCTCTAGTTTCTGTCATGCAGGCCACTACTTGCAAATCAGTCCCTCTCTGCCCTATGGATCTCCTTGGAGTCTCCCCAGTCCTGGCAAGGATAAACCCTTCCACACACCCCAGTTTTCTTTCTCTAGGTGATAAAAATTCTCTTTTGCTCTGCTCTGGGAGGCCCTATACAACCTCATGCTGCAGAGTACCTCTGCTCTTTTCAAGTGTTGCTCCAAGCACTGTACTCTCTTCCTTCCCAGCCTGCTGTAGCACAACTCACCGTACTTCCTTCTGGCTGCCATGTTTGATCATGATGTCCATGTAGATGGACCAGATGTCTGTCCGCTTGGGATAGCTGTTGAGGGTGCTCTCAAATAGGGCCCTGGCATGTTCTGGGTCCCCAAAACGGAACTCCAGCTGTGCAAACCTTGAAATTACATCCACATCTGGAACAAATAATGACACGTTAGGGTATCACAGCAGCCCTCTTCCCTATGAAAAAACACAAGTGGTAATTACACAGAACAGAGGCAGGCACAGAAACAGCACCACCTCTAGGCAGAGACAAAAGACTCTGTTGTAAGTGGTTCTGGACCAAGGTGGGATCAGAGTGGGAGACAGAGGGGTCAACAGTTCACTTCCCACTTCAGCTCTCTGCAGGAGACAGAAATTTATTCTTGCATTCAAAATCCATCTTGCAGCATCCATGGACAGCCCCACAAACCTGGGAGTAGACCAACTGAACTTTTCTAGAGGGCTGTGAGACTCAAAGTTTTCTTTGCTTTGGGTGCTTTGCTTTTGCCCATCACAGCAAGTTTTATTGCAGGAGGGTTTAGCATTGATATTCAGGCTGAAATCTCCCCTCCCCTTACAGTCCAGGGCAGCATGTTTCGCACTAACTACACTTTTCATTTACTTCAAACACTGTCACAGGCAAAGCTATCAGAGAGCAGCCCATCTACTGGAGACCTGTCAACACATGGTCCACATTATGAATAGGGAAGAGAGTGCTTACGTTCTTTTGTGGGCAAAGCCTTGAGAGCACGCTCCAAAAGCCTGTGTGTAGCCTCAGTCTGGCCTTGCTTCAGGAGGAAAGAGGCGTATTTCAGCCACACAGATTTCTCTTGACGGAAACGCTTCAGCATTGTGTGGTACAATTCTTCTGCTTGCTGGAAGGGCAGAGTTGGGTTAGATCACACAGATTGGTAATAAAGCCTAGTAGCTTTAAAACTGCTACTCTTGGCCCAGGGATCTCCAAACACTTATGAGAGAGAAGCAAGTATCAATAGTTCCTTGTCCACTGTGAATCATAACTACTAATACCAGTTAGGAACAACATAGGCCTAATGTCTGACAGCTGGAAGATTATACAGCCAGCACTGGTAGTTTACTGGCATGACTGAATGGAATACGTGCCTGGGACCTGCTTGCACTATCTTACCTTGTACTTCTCAGAATTGGCATAGATGTCACACAGATGCTGGAACACTTTCAAAGGTTCATTGTATTGAACAGCTCTCTCAAAGACCTTCATCAGTGTCTCCTCAGTACCATACATGTTTTCCAAGTTCAGCAGAGCTACCCAGACATTCAGCTTCTCCTGTTCTTCCCTTAAAGCAGATGTGAAGAAGAACATTTAGCCTTTTAGCAGCCTTCATCAGCTTTTTGGAAACCACTCTACAAAGACTCACTGGCATGTAGCCTGTCTCCAGGACAAAAGAAGGCAGCATACTGCTCACTGAAACACCACTTTTGGAATAGAGAATAGCAGTTGTTTCACACAACAACTTTTGATCACTGTTGTTTGTAATTAAAAACCACACAGATGATTCAAGAAAGCACAATATCATTAATGATGCTGTAGAGATGATTTAATACACAAGGGTGCAGCCCTATGGAAAGAGTGACAAGTTTCACAGTTTGTTTCATGTTTTCATTTAAGGACAACATAACTGACAGCATTATGCTCTTCCAAACTCTTCTGACCACTGAGGTATGTCTGCGTGCTCAGTGATACCTTGAGGAGTTACTGTACTCATGAGCTGCAACAAGTCAGCTACCGTCCAAGTGTGGTGACTCAGGCCAGACCAATGGGCCAGCTGACAATTGCCACCATTTAATCCTTTTGAGCTCACAACAAGACCCTGCTGCTACACACACACACACACACACACACACAGAGAGTGATGATGCATCCAAAGCTCTTCTCCCACCACCACTGCCCCACCGTGATTTATTCTTTAGGGCAAAGAAAGGCAGAGCCCCATTATTACCTGAAACAGATTGTTTTAAGTGCTCTTTCTGCCACAGCTCTGGCCTTCTCAATCTCAGTAGCCTGGAGGTGGAAAGCCATATACTGTAGCCAGAGGATGGAGCTGTTGGGACTGCTCAGCACCAGGCGGTCGAAGTCGTCTGCTGACTGGGGCTGTCGACTGGGGTCCATCAGAGCTGCCTCTAATTTGCAGAGCTCCTTCTCCTTCTTCTGCTTCTCTAGCTCCTTCTCCTTCTTTGTTTGTTTCTTCAGCTGAAAGAGAAAAAAAAAGGAGAACTAGGGAATACCAGGCACTTCATGTGGAACTAGGGAGGCCCAGCTAAAGCACAGACAGACCCCAGTATGCCCAAGGCTAGGCAGTTTCCACAGGAAGAGATGGGGCCAATTGTTTAAGAGAGGAGGAAAATGGCACACACGCTCCACACCCCTTCACACACAGATACACACAGTTAACACCTCCAAGAAAAGCAGCAGTACATGAAATCTCATTTCTTTTACTGAAATACGCTGAGGGGCCAAATACTTTCCTAGTCTTGCACCCCAACTGCAGGATTCACACTTCATCCCTCCCTCTCATTCTTCTATCTTTACCCTCCAGGCCAATGCTCACCACTACCCCATACTCTGTAAAAATCCAGGATATGTGGGGAGAAATTGTGCAAGGCTGGGGTATGCTGCTGGATCACTAGGGTGACTCAAGTCTAAATTGGGAACTGGCAGTGCCATAGTTCTCCGCACAAGGCAGCTATACCTTGGGCAACAAAGCATTGGCTATGCACGGCCTTTACAGAGGTGAGTTTTGAGGGACAGGGGAAATCCTGAAGAGCAAACATGAGCTTGTTTCTGATTTTGCTGAACTGCTCATACTGGAAAACTCTTCTAAAAAAATTACAGCATAAAAGAAGAATTTTTTGGGTGTTTTTCTAAATAAGAGGACTATAAATTTGAAAATGTTTGTCATCTCCAGGTTTTCCTGTAAATTTACAATAACATTCAGAAAAGTAAAAGACAAAGCTGACATCAAATACAAAAATTTTACTTTCATGAAAATGTGTTTGCCCCTAAATAATTATTTTTTTAGCATGCCAACGTGAAAAGCCTTATTTTCATGCAGCCATGCTAAAATAGGGTCTTTTCTCCTCTGCTTCAGAGATACCTGCTGCTAACCACAGTGCTCAGAGTAGTTAAGGAAGTTCTGTATTAGCTGTCAGAGGTGTTCCCTTGGGTTTAAAGGCTTTGCTATGGGGCAGACAGATGTGGAAGTACTGAGAAAACACATTACGGCCACAATGCGGTGTTTCCTGTGCAGGCAATACTAGTACACAGTACCTTTGACTGTGGATCTTCCTCTTCCTCGCTCTCTGAGCTCTCTTCCTTCTGGTTCAGCACAGGTATACCCACTGCATTCATGTCCTCATCCCAGGTGAAGCCCATGGAAACCTGCAGCCTGGGAGCTTCACCAGGTTTTCTTATCTGCTTGGAGGAAAACAGGGAATGCTCTGTGTTTTAATTTGAAGTCTTTTTGAGATCAGACAACTGCTGTTTGTTTGTGGCTTCTTTCTGGCCAGCACTATTGACTTGCAAACTCACAGTTGCCAGTACTCACACTTGCAAACAGCCCACCAGCAAAAAAATTAAACTCCGGTCACCTTTGCTGTAATTTAAACTCAGTCCATCTCAAGCCATTTTCAGATGACACAAACACCAGTCTGTGTCACTCCTATCTGCAGCAATGATACTTACTGTCATCCAAGTCAAAACCGATACATTTCAATAGGGCTGGAAAGTCATTTAGGCTCCAAACTTCTCACCTTAGATTTCTTTTTAGCTGCCTCTTCCTCCTGGTCATCCTCCTCCTCCTCCCGGTAATATACCTCAATTCCACTGTCATTTTCATCTGCTGGGCAGATCTTTCTTTTTTTCGGCTTAGCCTCCTGCAACAAGGGGAAGTGAGTGCATGGTGGAGGGCAACAACTGGGATGAATCTTAAAGGCAATTCTGATCACAAAGTAAAGAGCCTGACAGCAGAGAGAGGGTAATGCCCTGGCACAGCATCCCCCACTATCTTCTCACATAACTGAGACAACAGAGAATAAACTCATGCTCACCTACATAGGGTGCCAAGACCAGCAGGATGAGCCCCACAGGCAACACAATTTGGCTGCTAATTCAGTTAACTCCTACCCAAATAGAATAGTTTCTGATCTTTGCTTATCGCCAGTGCAATTTAATCTTTTTTTCCTACTCTGTATAATTCCTCAGCCCAATGCCAGTGGATCTTCCTAGTCCCTTTAGCATGTCCTGAGCAATCACACCCATACCTGCCCACTTTCAGAGTTTCCTCTTCTCCGTTTTGTCTTCAGCTTAAGCTCTTCTCTCTTTTCCCCATCATCTGCCTCTCTTTTCTCTTCCTCTGCATCATATCGTGGTAGGCCTAGGGATTCAGGCAAGACACTTGGCATGCCAGTGTCCTCAGGCAGAAGAGAGAGCTCAATATGTTTTTCTTTTCCATTTACACTGTGGTGTGTTGCCAGGAGTAGCAGGAGAGAAGGGGGGGAAAGACAAATCAGAACATTTAGAATGACTGCAAGGCTACAAACTTCTTTCAAATCTTCCTGGCCTTTATCCTCCCTCTTTCCATCCTCTCCTCCTCCACCATCTCCTTTCTACTAATTCATGCCTCCTTTTAAAGAACATTGGACCTACCCAAGCACCTTGGCAGTGAACAGCTTTCCTTCAGGCAGGTACTTTTCATATAAGGAATGTTTCTGTACAAAGTATGGGGAAACATTCTGGAACAGGATTCGGCCCAGAAGAGAAGTGGACAAGCTGAGAAGAGGAGGAAAGCCAAAAATAAGTATTCCATAGCAGGGGAAAGATTAAAAAAAAAAAAGTGTAGTGACTGTATCTGTGGCACCACCAGTTCTACACAGTGTCACACAAACTTTCCCTACTTCAATTTCACAGGCTCAAGAAAGCAGTAATGACATCTTGATTTCCAGGAGGAAATTAATTTTGTGACATCACATTATACAAAAGACTGCCCCCAAACAAGATTCCAGACTCATACATTTGAAATAAGTTCTCCAAGATCCCTCATTTCCCAGAAAAATTTTCTTATGCTACTCACCCAAAGAATACACCTGATGGAGTGATTGATTTGACATAGCCTCTCACTAGCTGGCCTTTTTTAACATCCTTAATACATGTTATTTCAACATCCTCCACTTTGCTGTTGCTCTTTGGGTTTAGCCTAAAAGAAAAGAGAGACTAGAAGTTAAAGCACTCGTCTAAACAATCCACATTCTGCTCTAGATATCAAAAAAAGGAATCGGTATTAACAACAGCTAATACTTTCTGGAAAACAGGCCAGATCAGAGACAACCTTCAGTTTATTCAAATGTACTAATGGACTACCTGCATCTCTGCCAAGCCATACATAGCCTTAGGGAGTTGACATTCTGCTGTAAACAAAGCCATACAAAACAAATCAGCCTGGTGTCCTCTGACACTAAGAAAATGAGAATCAAAGTGCTGTCTGAAATTCTGCACAGCATTGGCTTGACTTTTTTTTCCTGCTTATTCCTAAGATACCTCATTCCACATGGTTTATGCATTTTTGTTCCATAAACATTACAAAGCAAGAGGCTCAGTTTTAAGAGACATTTAGGACTAAGTCTGCTATTTAATCAAAACTGTTAAAAAGCAGCTGAACATTGAAAAGTAACGTGTTTGTACTGCAAATTCAATGGTGGAACTTTCCCTTTCTTCCCAAATAAATAAACTAAAAAGTTAAGTCGGGTCTAGAAACTATGATAAACAGAAATTAAATCTGAACCCACTTGATTGCTCTTTATTAATAGTCAGACACCTCCATGTTTGCCAATACACAGGAAAATCTTTCTGAAGTAGGAACAAGTCTCATCCCTTAAAAAAAAAAAAAAATGTAGTCCTTGTCCTTTTAACACTTCACACATCCACCCAAACCAACAGTTACTGTATTTCACTATCCTTTTCTTCACTAGTAGGAGATCAACAGACTAGAGGAATCACACATACCGGGATTGCCGGAGAGATAACTGGATTTTGCCATTCTCTTTGGAGAGGATGTAACACCTGTGTGGCAGAGTAAGGGGAGAAAACAGAAAGCTTTTTTACCTGTTAAAAAAAAGCCACAGGTAGAAAATAGATCATTTCACTAGCAGAATGAAGCTCTAGAGGAAACAATATCTATCCCATGGAGCACTTGCTGTCTAACACAAACCAGCATGACACAACAGTTCATGAAACCAGCTAAAGGGCTTTTTGAAACATATCTGTTTGCTTTTACCCAGTCTCTATTGCTAGTATAAAAGACTTAAAGATTGTTACAGCTGAATCACTTGACCCGTTGCACTCTCCAGCATTCCCAAACAAGTCTGTGAAGTAGGGAAATGCAGTTACTTGTGCATTGCAAATGTAAAGACAACTGACTTGCCAAACAGCCCACAGAACCACAGCAGAGCTGGGATAACTGGCTTCCCTTAGTCCCATCATCACCTTAGCTAAGAGAGTAGCTACTCTCAAAACACAGTCCAAGCAGGCAACTGAAAAGGGCCTTCTTCATACATAGAAAATACAAGACTTTTACCCAAACGCATATAAGGTCATAGGTCAGCATTACTTCTTAGTTACAGCCTGAACCTTACAGGTCTGGCATTACCTTACAGCAGCAAAAAGCCTGTCACCAAAAGGGGACTTTTCTAAGCCTTGCAGCTTGAGGGAACAAGAAAGAGAATTACTGACCTGACAATCTTGCCAACTTTGAAGTCACCCAGAGGATTCTCTGTGTAAGTATCATTCAGGTGAAAGATGCTGACTTTGCCAGTCTTCCCACCTGGCAGTGCAATGGTCAAACCAACGTGAGGAGTCACCTTTGTTACCATGCCTACAGTGATGGTGCCCTGCTCCAGTGACTGAATTCCTGGAAAAAGTGCAGGAAGGAGAGGGTTTCATAATACTTGAAAAGTATGCAACCAAAGCAACCGGGGTAATGAGTCAGCAAAGCTGACTTTAGTTGCCTAGTCACATATCAAGTCCACCAGCTTTTGGTAAGGTGCAGTCTGTCCACTCTCTCAGTTCACAGCAACATTTGCCTTGGTAGCCTAGACAAGGTCCTCAAGTTGCACAGTTCCAGGATCCAGAATAACTGACAAATGTTGAAAAATGTACCATCTCATGTCTGAGACCAGAAGGGCATACGTTCGTAACAGCTTAGAGAAGGGCTTCAGTCTGAGACAGTAGGAAAGTGATTCTTTAGTCTAAAGGTCTGACCTCTCTTGCCTTGCATGCTGCTACATTGGGCTCAGGGCCCCAGGAGTTAGTTCTGTCCTATAGGGAGGTACAGCTTGGCTCTGGAGTGTAACACCTTCACCTGAGGGGTCAGTGCAGGCCCACCTCTGAGAAAAGCATCATATGTGGTGGCATCCTGCTGTTAAGGCTCCACTATACCTGTGAGTGACAAGCAGAGTTTTGTTTCAGTGACATCTGTTCCAGTCACTGTAGCTGATATTGCCTGGCCATTTTTGAAGCTCTTTTCTGGATGTTTTAAGACCTGAAAGGAAAGACAGATTTCCACTGTTACCAGAAAAGGAAGTTTGCACAACTCTGACTGGTATTTCTCCTATGAAGCTTTACACTTTCTAAATGCATCTTTGATGTGTACACTTGAATGATAGCTCAACAATGGCTCTGCTATCCTGAGCCAAACTAGCTACAGGCATAGTACTTGCTTGTCAGTGAGGGGCAGCGATGCCTAACGGGCAGAGCACTGGACTACAAGTTCACATGGATGTCAGAAGTGTCTGCAGTCATTACTTGCAGCCATGTGCACAGACAAAACTTTATGTAGCTTAACTGTAATGGCCTCTTACCTTGGTGTTCAGAGACAGCAGCAGATGAGGAACTCTTCCTCGAATGTCAGGGGCAACTTCTACCTCCAACCAATTTTTGAGGATGTTATACTGAGAAGATACCAAATAACCAGAGAAGACAGTGTGAAACCTTTGGGAAAAAAGAAAAACCACTTCCCTGGTGGATTCACTAATTTTTAAGGCTAGAAAGGACTACTCAAACCTTGGCTTTTGCACTAAAATGGTGATTTGGCTTCTACTCTTACAAGCATAATGCTGCTGTGGTTCACAGGTAAGTGCAGACAGGGGATCAGCAGCGAGCGTACTTTGCGCTGGTGGCATACACAATTTCTCAAGGGCCATTTTGCTAGAGTGCAGGGTGGGAAGTGTCTGCTGGCAACAAACAGGCATGTTGAAGAGGATGAGTCAGCTCAACTCCCTCAAGTATAGAAAATGTGACTTCCTTCTCCTGCTCTCACTGCATTTTGTGTGGGCCACTCTCACAGTTATGAAGGCCATAGTTCAGGTTTGTCACCGTTCAGGTTTGAACTACAGCCCCTGAGGTCACCCCCACTTGCTGCCTCCCCCAGTACACTTCTTAGGAAGACTCTGACCTCACCTTTTTCACAAAACAGGTAACTGTCTGTCCAACATTGTACAGTCCAAGTTTCTTGAGGGCACTGTCTTCTTTAAGGTTCAGCAATGCTGCAACTTCCCCTTCTATTTCGCTGTTTGCAGGCAAAGAAAGAGGACGTCAGTAAGACAGCTCTGGTTCTAGTGATGAAGATAGGAGTTAGAAACCTGAGAGATTATGGTAAACCAGCACTACTGTGAAGATGTCTTTGTGACATTCATCCCCATCCCCTCTCCAGCTGCATCCTTCTGCAGGGAATTAACTCTTCCCTGAGCTTGAGAGGGAATCCTGACATGAAGGGACATACCAGAATCCAGACGCAGAACCTGAAAGCCAAAACAACATTCAAAGGAAGTCATGTGCTAGGAGAGCACTGTGAGGTTTAATACAGCTCCCAGACCCAACTTAGTGTGAAAGAGGGAGTAAAAGGCCTTGCCATACTGCATACATGGAGAGGTCCTTGTTCACAGTCGGCTCCTTTACAAATGGGAGGAACAAGGGAGGGAACCTACAAGGAATCAAGCTCTGTAAAGCATCTGCAGACGCACAGAGGCGAGCACATACCTTGGTCGAATGCTGAGCTCTGGAATGGACCGTGTGAAGTGCGGATGGGTGATGGGCAGGTACCTAAAGAACAGGAAAATGATCAAATTCTCATGATCTCCCCAGGCCTCAGCCACCTCTGCATTGGCAAAAAAACAGGTGTAAGCCCTCTAAAATTACCAAAGCCTTCCAGTTCTTTCTAGTACTATTTCAGTGGCAATTTACGTACCCAAAACGTTCCGGCAAATTTAGCCCCTGGGGCCAAATCCTGCTTGCATTTAAGACTTTCAGTGGCCCTTAAGGGTTTAGACATCTTTTTTTCTTGTACTCTGTACTCAAGATAAATACAGTGACACAGGTAGAGAGCTAATTCACTGAAACCTGGATCTCAGATAGAATATAATAGCAGATTTCCTCAGGCCTCAACTACTCCAGAAAGGATAGCTGTAACAGTATCTGGTGACTGAGGGAGCATCCTAGATCATCCAAATTGAGTAACTGTTTCACCCCTTGCATTCCCCAAGAAGTAATATTATAAGCATGTTTTCTCACCTGTGAGTATTCACATCTCTGCCTCCAATGACTCGGGCAGTCACCTTCTGTCCAGCTTTCAGAGTATAAGTTGGAAAAGAGCCTATGGGCACTTCATCCAGAATCCGGGATGCATGGATTGAACCTGTCAGCTTGTCATCAATAGCAACCGTGACATGAGTTGGTTTGATGGATTTAACAGTACCAGTAACAATATCCCCTAGGGAAAGGGAGTGTTTCACAGCAGCAAGCATCTCTTCTAATGCTGTCTCAGATTCGTTCCGGACCCTTACAAAAACATTCTTCTTTGCTGAGCCTTGTACTGCTAACAAGACTCCATGGTCATTCAGCTTCACTACTTTTAAGGTTGCAGAGATTGTTTGTCCCACCTTCAGTTTTTCTGAGTCAAAGCGGAAGGTGTCATTGAAGTGAGAGGCTATGGGGATAGCTGCCAGTTGGCCTGTTTCCAACAAAGACACGATGGCAAACTCTTCTGCTATGTGCTGCACGATGGCAGAGTGCTGGGAGTTCTCCGTGAGCCACTAGACAGAAATAGAAATAGTGACTTCTCCTGCTGAGATTCTGATTCTCTCCACTCTATCTCCCCCACAGTTCTAAAGGAGGAAACAGCTCTCCTCCCTCCCCCCAAATTCATTAACTGCCTAGAGTTTGCTAGATGAACAGAAACATACAAATCCCAGAACTGAACACATACTTGCTTGGCTTTTTGTTTTAACAGTTCTTCCCGAAGAGAAACATACACCTTAGATGTGAGGGCATCCACATGAAGAACCAATGCCTTGGTTTTCTCACCAGGAACAATATTTTTTTCTACAAATGAGAATAAGGAGATTATCTCCTGATGACAGTGAAGAATTTTGAGCAACTGAGCTAGTGGCACATGACAGACAGGAAGGGTTGCCTGTGGTTCAGTTTAATTCCTGAAGAACAGTGATAAAAAGACTGCTTAATTACCTATTGTAACTAAGTTACTGTAATAAAGTCAACTTAGTACCAAACGCATAAGTTATCTCTTTAAGAAAAGAACGGATTCCTCCAACATTAATGGCAAGGAGGGGAAAAAAAAAAAAGGGGGGTGTGTGTTTATTTGGAGAAAGAGTCTGATGCTTTCATGGAAGAACTAAATTGATTTTACGAAGATGCAACTCTTAAACAACGCATACAATGCTGACTAAACACAAATTCAAGGTAATACAGGTTTTGAAAAAGGTATGCTAACATTTGCATAAAACCATTATCAGTCTATCTGTTGCTGAGGAAACAAAGAAACTCTTCCTAACACAGAAGTGCTGGGATATTACTCCTGCTGAAGTTAGCAGTTTATATTGGCTTCATTGGTTAATTCATTATCTCTGAATGTACTTGTTTGGTTATGCATAATACAGCACTTTTCTGCTTTAATTTTTGAATTGCAAAGTACCAAAACTGCAGTCCTGTTTTAAAGTCACACTGATTTAAAAGAAAAATTAACAGCAATTTCAGATAGACCATACTCCAAGGAACATATTTCTAAAGTAAGAAGGAAAAAAACCGAGAAAGCTGGAGCTTGTATTAATACTTTGTATGCTTCAGCTAAGGATCTCAAAGCACAAACTAGACCTTACAAGATGCCCAAGATATGAGGCAGGATTAGGTCCAGTTTACAGATGGGGTAACAGAGGCAAAGGTAGGTTTAGGTTTAAGTGGTATGTTCCAAATCACACAAATGGGTTGGCAACACATTAGGAAACTGAACTACTCTTCAAGCCCATCCCTACTCTGATCAGACTCCTCCATGTTAGTTCCTCATCAACAAAATTCATTTCAAGACAGAGGTTTCAAAATACAGAAGTGAAAACCAAAGCAAGCAAAGACAAGACCCTCACCTCCCAAATGGTAGCGAGTGGCTGTTACAGTCAAGCCTGTGACACAGCTGCCACTGAACAGTGCCGAGCCATCCTCCTTCACATCCTGCACGACCAGCTGCAGCTCCTTCCCAGGCACCAACTCACAGCCATGCGAGTTGGGCTCCCCTAAATAAAGCGAAGAAAAAGCGGGAAGTCAGTTTTACCTATGCTGTTTCTTTGCAAAACAAAAACAGCCTTCACATTTGCTCAAGAGTACACGAACAAGCATTTATATCCACCTTCATAATGGAAAACAAAGCTTAGACTCCTGAATCTGTAGAAATACAAAGTAAATTCTAAGATTTAATCAAAGTAGAAACACTTTTGTGACGTTAAGGATCTGATAACTTTGGAGAGAACATTTTTCAAGCTTATAGAAACACTGACACACACAGCATTGCTTACAGAAAAAGGTGAAAGCAAAAAAGATTAATGCTAAAAACACAAAACAGACCTGTCACTTTACAATTAGACGAAACAAAATATTAAATGCTACTGGATAGAAAAAGAAACTAAAAAGGCAAAGTTAGAATTTGATAAAAAATAAACTGCAATACATCCAGTATTCCTAACACTAGAAAAACAGCATGTGAGTAAATCTTTGCTGGAGGGCTCGTTCAGCAAACCTGTAATACAAGTAAACAAATCTATTTGTACAAACTCATCCTCATGTGCGTATTAGGTTTGGGTTATCACAAGCACTTGAGTATCACCATAATTATCCTTGTACTTTCAGTTAAACAGATCCTGGCTAAGGCTCAGGGTAGTTGAAAAAATCCCTCTGTGATAATCAGGCATCCCATGCACAAGTATCAACAATAAAAAACAATTTGAAGATCACAGCGTGCACAAATGCAGATTTCTATACCATAAGAATAGTAGGAGCAGTTCTTGACTGCCAGTAAAAAACAATGCTAGTGTCTTTCACTGTCATAGTTAAAAAAGCACCGTTAGATGAAGGTACAAATGGTAATTTCTCATCAGTTATGAGTTACCAGCAAATACAGTATGCATTCAAATAATACATCGTTACTGCTGTCAATGATTCAATGATTCCTCTTTATTTTGATGGACAAAGCTAGTCCTATTTGCTTAAACACAATAAGAGCGCCTGCTGCCTGCAGTATGTAATGAGCAAGTAAAAAAATTGTTTTTTTAAATCAAAGCCTTCTCCTTTATGATTTAACCCTCCAAAAGCATCATTCACTTCAAGCATATGTACCATTCTTCAGAAAGCACCAGGAGAAAAAAAAAA
>VZTL01034651.1:20942-34985 GCA_013400535.1 Scopus umbretta | reverse complement strand
AAAAAAAAAAAAAAAAAAAAAGATCATGGCTTTACCATGGGACAGCTAACTTGCCTAGCCTTTCTAATGTCACAGCAAGTGACACTGATGCACTGACTGAGGCCACTTCCAGTTGTCTTCTCTCTTTCCGTCACTTTTGAGTACAGAAAATTGACATGATGTGCACTATGATTCTTGTGTGCCTATCACCCTACTATCCAGGCACCAGTGCTGTTTTTCCTAAACTAAGTAATTAGCAGGGGGAGGTCTTAAGTGCTTGTTTCTAATACATGAGGTTGCACCCAACAAGAGCCTCCCACATTGCTTATCACCATTCTCTTTTCAGGCATTTGGGGAAATTCAGGTTTGGGCGTCGGGCAGCCTGTTTTGCTTCACTGGTGCTTTCTGGCAATTCATTCAGGCACACAGAAGTAAACTCCTTCGGGACTCCCATGAGACATTCTTCCGTTTTAGAGAGAAAAAAACAACAACAAAAAAAACAACAAAACAACAAACAAACCAAAAAACCAAAAAGCATGACAGGAAAACCATATGCCTACACCTCTGTTGGCACATTAGATAGGTTCACAACTGGGTCCAATATCCCTTGTATCTGTAAGCTCTTTGGAGTTTAACATCTGTTTACTGACCAGAGAAATCAGGTCTGCAGACCAAGTCTCTTAAAATACAAGAGCATACTAAAAATTAACCATTGACAGATTCAAAACAAACAGATAGAGACAATGCTTCATGCAACACAATTAAATGGTGAAACTACTGCCACATGTCGCAATCAATTAAGTTTTAGATTGGTTCATAAAGCAATTACAAATATTCATACCAAAAAAAGGGTCTCCAAGGCTGGAGAAAGGCTTTGGTCCATAGAACATCCAATCTCACCCTGGCCTTTCTTATTTTCACCTTCACAGACCCTTCAAGGAACCCATCCTTTTGTACCACTGTATCTCCCTTCCTCTTTTGGTATATGGATCTCGCAGTTCATCTATTTATACCCTTATTTTTAACTCCCTAAGCTTCAATCCGAAATCAATGTAAGAGGCCTAGCAGACTTCAATGAAAAGAGCAGCTTCTTTGGCTTGTTCCAGCTGTAGGTCCAAAAACCGTTCTTACCAATGGCAGACACTACACACACATTCCTCTTCTAATAAGCTCCTCTTGGAAGCCAAGGCTTTGCTTGAACTGACCCTTCTTTCTCTTAAAAGAAAATGCTTTTCCCTTTTTGTTCCCTTGAAGCCCCTTTTTTGTGTTATGATCCCCTTTAGCAGAACATGTGCAATCTTTTACCTCTTCTTCTCAGTAAGTTCCTGATTTCTTTCATCTCCTTGAAATACTGATTCAGCAGGGCAAAACTCTCTGCAGCAGAATCGCCTGAGCTGCACTCTGACACCTTCAGATTGAGGAGCACACGCTGCTTCTCCTCATCAATGCTCATCACCTTGGCAATCACAGTCTGTCCCACCACAAAGTGGTCCTTGGTGTCCGTCACAAACTTGTCACTCATGTTCTGTGCAAAGGAAACAAAGGGGAAAGGGTTACTGAGCACAGGTGCTAACTATCAACCACCCGCAGTGCTGTTCAGAAGGGTTTGAGTTAAGACTTCATGAAAATGCATAAGAGAAATTAACAAAGACTAGCGAAAAGTCATCAACTAAAATTAATTACTGAAGTCACATGAAATCCTTGCAGAAGCTTAAGCTCTTGAAGCACTTGAATAAAGTCCTTTGTTTCATTTTGCAAATGAATTAAACCACAAACCTAAAAGCAAGTTTTACCCTACTGGAGGAAGCTGTGCAAATGCAGGATCTACAGCCCTACTGTTCTCTCCTTTTTATTGTTTCTTTGCTAAAAGCCATGTTTCAAGCACACCTGATTATACCCATGCTGTTTACTGAAGTGAATGCACTGCTTACCACTTTGGGTGCCAGTCCTGTCACACCAAAAGGGAACTCCACAAACACTCCAAAGGGCATCACATTCCTCACGTAACCAGTCAACAGCATCCCAGGCTGGATTTCAGAGAAACTTCTCACAACTTGCTCCTCCTGTACAGCAGAAATCACTGCAGACTTTCTGCTCAAGATCTGAACAACCAGTTAGGAAAAATGGGAAAAGATGAATGAAAGGAGCCTGATGGCAACCAAATCTCTTGCTGCTACTAACCATTGGGCTAGAGTACTTTTTGCAAGTTAGACAGCACAGGAGCTCAAAATCCTGAATCCCAATTTCCGTCTTGATCTCACTGCACTAAAATTTAGCGACTGATGTCTCTTAAGCTGCTCAGCATTAAAGATACATGCTTCACACTAGCAGAAATGTCAACTTCCTAGTATTTCTGTTCTGATTTTTGGTATAAAAGCAGCAAAATTTTTGCTAAGGTTGTGATATGATTAACAATCCAGACACTGGTTGGGAAAATCAGTCAGTTCACAACCAAGTCCTGGTTTTCATGGGATTCTAGCAGCAGCTGAGCCTCACTTTTAACACAAGCAAGTTATGATGACTCTCTGAAGCATCACTAGCTTGCCAGGCACTTCCACTTCAACACACTAACTCGTGTATCTTCGTTTTGGTTTAGCTACTCTGGATTCCTGACGGTCTCTCCTTCTCCCCACTTTTTTGGACTGGTTGAGGTGGCAAAGGATACGATATGCTCTCCCTTGTCACTTAGGCACATAACTCTGGGCAGGACATCTCCCTCTTGAAGACAATGCCACAGGAGCTTGCAGTTAGCAACAAAGTCAGAGAGATGCACTGTGGGAATCGAGGCTATTACTTTGCCTTCATCTTCTAAGACAGAAACCTCTAGCCCATTATTTTTCTTCTTCAAGACTTTCACATCAACCATCTGAAAAGAGAACAAATACAGTGATATAAAACTCCAAGTGTCTTTGAAGTCATCCCTTTTGAAACACAGGGTACCAAATGCTGTGCTGCAGGGGCTCTGATGTGCCCTCCCAGCTATATATGAGAAAATCTCACATCAACAGGGCTGAGCCTAAAAAGCATGCCAACATTGATAGTAAAATAAAAGTAATTCTCAGCTCCCAGAGAAATCAAGAGCTAGAAACATTCTCTTCATTGTGACTTTCTATTTTAAGGGCAAAGGGAATAATTTAAACAAGATTAGAACTGTCCCCAACATCTGCAGGATGTTGGAAACTGTGTTCATTCCAAAGACAACAAGGAAACATTTCAAAACATTTCTCTGAAGTTGTCTTTTTCCAGGGAGCAAAAGCAGCTGTTTTTAGAGTGAGAACATCAGCAGCATCCAGAAGAAAGAGGTCTCCACCTAGGAGTAGGAGCACTAATTGGTACCCCCGGAAGGACTGTCCTAGGACTCCTTTATCCTAACCTCTGACAACAAGATCCTGTTTTTGATCCAGGAGACCAACCACACAAGTAAGAAATACACATTTAATGCTAGTTCCTGGCCACCAACAGCTTTTCTTGAAGCAAAGTTGTTCAAAGTGATAGCAAGTTGTTTGGAAAACAGGTAAGAAAAGGCAAAAGAGGGAGCAGTCATTGAATTCAATACCTCTCCTATTTGATATTTCACTTCCTGTTTCTTCTTTGGAGTACATTCCTTTTTGTTCTCTGGGGCAGGCTTGCTTGATAACCTGAAGGACAACAAGAGTCTTTCCTGCTGGGGCTCACATTTTAAGACCATTACTTTAACAACCTGCAGCAGAAAAGATAAAACAAAAGTTTAATTCAGTTGACCCTCCGCCTCAGTGTGCTACCACCTACAAAATGAGACAGGGAAATGCATACACAGTATGCTTTTCTCTCACACCTAGGACAGCAGGCCAGTGACTGTAACTTAATAGGTTCAGAGACAAATGTCCTTCTGATCACACATATGGAAAATGGAAGTACCTGATCATTAAATGACCCATATGTGGCAAGTCTGTAGCAGAATTGAGAATAAAATTCACACCTCCAGATCTGCAGTCAGAAATCTTGACTACAAGATTACCCCTCTCCTTAGCCAGCCAACAAACAGCAGGATTAAAGACAAACAAAATCATCACAAAAAATAACTAAGAGGGCCGAGATCTCTATAAGCTTACCCATTACAAAGACCAGAACTTGGTGAACAGCATGGTTCCCACAGTGCCTGCTTTAAAGATGTGCAGGATTTTAAAAAAAACAGGAAAATTGGAGTAATGCAGAGGCAGAAAACCTCATCCTTCTGATTCTGTAGGTAAGAGTTTTAACTTCCTTAGAAGAAACTGCAGTCTAGAATCCCAAACCTCTACTAAGATCTCAGTAACTCAACCAAGTGCAGTCCCTATATCACATACCATGGTGTCTCCTGAACACCAGAACAGAGACAGCCTAGAAACAAAGACAGCTCTGTGAAATACTCAAAGAGCTGCCCCTTTCACAGCCTAATCTGCTTAAATGGAGCACGACTATTACTTAAACTGAAAGGACATGAACATCTCTTGGCGCAGCTGGTTCCTCCAGGGGAAAACCCACATTGCAGCCAACTCAAGTGCAGATTTCTCTTTTTCATCCAAACACAAGACATGGCATGAGTGAATTAATTACCTGGCCTTCATGGAAGACTTTATCTGGACAAGATATGGGTTCTGAGCTCAGCTCATTCTTGGGTACCAGACCTTTGACATCATTGTAGAACTTCACAATGCAGCCAAACTCCCTTGCACACACCACAAAGCCATGGGTGATCAGACCTGGTTTTGCATCTTCATAATTGGAGAGGAGTGGAAGCTTTGACTGGACAAGACTTTTCTTTAGAGTAAGGATCAGCTTCTTTCCTGCAGGACTGCACTCTAGCACCTGCAAGAATGGAGTACAAGGTTCAAAAAGCATGTCTGCCATTGTCTGATCAATGCAGCTGCTAAGTACTCAGAACAAAAGAGTACAAAGGAGCTGAAGACCCTGCCTGGTAGCTCTCACCCGACACCTGACTTCATCTCCTATGTTGTACTTCTTCTCAGGCTGCTTCAGGATCACATCAGCGAGATGCATGGATGGCACAAGCCCTTTAATCCCATCAGTCACTTTCACCTGCATCCCAATGGGTTTCAATGCAAACACTTTGCCCTGGAACCCAAAATAAGGAAAAGGATCAGTATGAAAAGCAGACCGCGCGCAGGTCGGAAACAGCCAAGTCATTACAACACCTACCATCACCAAATCTGATCACCCTCCAAAAAATAAAATCTTAGTCCAACCCACACTCCACTGAACCAATCTGACCCATTAACTTTTATACATTACATAAGGTTGTTTTACAGCCTTTTTTTCCTTAAGCATAGGCTACTTCTGCAAAATCGCAATTGACTCTGGCAAACTAGAATCATTTCCAGAGATGTATCCAATACAGTCACAACTCCAACATAAGAATGATCATAACTGAGTAACTTTCTGCCCATCAGCTGATTGTGATGGTCCATACATGAATTTTTACTTTGAGTGCAAGGCACGTTTTAGTTTCTTTCACTCACGTCTTTCTAAAACTCTATTCATGGCCATAAATAAATGGCAGACTGTGGCTAAAATTTTATTGCCTTGGCAGCATCATGAATGAAAACCTGAACAAAATGGGGAAAGAGAAGTATTGCATTCCATTAATCAAGTCCTGCAAAGAGAGGGTTTTTTTCTCATTTTCATCTCACTAGTCTGGATCAGAAGTTGAATATACATATTAGGCAGAGGAAATGCACATTAGCTAGATCATTGTTCTAAGTATAACAGCCACACAGTATTGTGTCAGTCCTTCAGAAGCTCACCTGCACCACATCCCCTGTGTGGATATCTTGGTATTGCAGAAACCGTGCTTCAATAATCTGACTAGGAAAGAGACACAGCAAAAGATGACCAATCAGTCAACTCCAAGGAAACCCAGGACCTTTGCCTTGTCCCAAATATCCATTATCCCACACCCTCCCTGCAGTGCTCTACAACTCGAGAGTTCTGTGTTTTACTCTAACTGACACACCTTCCAAAACAGCTCTCTGGACATAAAGGTCAAGAAGGTTCACCAGACTCCATTCCAGGTGACAGCCACACAATTATGGTCACCAGCCATGACTCCATGAAAGGGGAACCCATCATCTGCATTACTTAAAGCCACATAGATGGACACACTAAGAGGGAGAAGCAAAACGGGCTGAGACTTGGAAGATCAAGGTTCAATTTCCTCTTCAGCCAGTCTTCTGACATGATGTCAGCAGAATTAATTTAGCCTCCCTGTGCCTCAGCCCACCAACTATATTGATGGTGTCCCAACTCCCTGTAGTACAGGGAGGATATGCGAGATGCCCAGACAACCTGACGTGAGACAGACACAAGCCAAAAACCCCAAACGGCAAGTTCCAGTCCAGCAAACCAATGTGGTATTTTCCATTCTCGACCAAACCCTTCTAACCCTTCAACCAATCTTCTGGGAGAGTCTATGTAACTTACTACTTCAAAGACACAATACACATCTCATCCATCAGGCTGTAGTCAATGATCCGACATTTATGTTTGCATCCTGTCTTG
The DNA here is from genome assembly GCA_013400535.1 of Scopus umbretta. Lineage (NCBI taxonomy): Eukaryota > Metazoa > Chordata > Aves > Pelecaniformes > Scopidae > Scopus > Scopus umbretta. The sequence continues at coordinate 28,469 of VZTL01034651.1, read as the reverse complement.
AAAGCCCCAGGTTTAAAAGATTTTCTGGTTTTTGAAAGATGTTTCAACTAGAAAAAAACAAATTACAACTTAGTGTTTGCAAAATGGAAGCACTAATGTAGACCTTAGGTAGAAGAGGCAGAATCTGACTGAATTGTTCCTCTAATACACTCGCTCTACGCAGCAGATTTCACCAGTTCTCACTCTACAACCCTCCTACATTCCAACCCGAACAACAGGAGGTATGATTTGACAAACTCCTTCCACGCTGTCCTAATTTTATTGTATTTGTCACGCAAAGAACATGAAGGTAGAAAATAAAACCTCTTCCTAGCCTCCTTCCCCAGGAGGCAAAGTTAGTTATGGAGGACTTCCCTCACTGTCCTAGTACTTACCCGTGCAAATGCAAGAGTGCCATCATCAAGCTCAAAGACAGCACCAAACTGCTTGTAGAAAGCTTTCACTGTCGACTCCTCCACCACTGCCCCCATGCGATCACTGGAGAGCTGGTTTGGGGATCCCCCAGGGTGGAGGAAGGCCTGCCGTAGAGTAAGCCGCACCACCTTGGAGGTGGGGTGGATAGAGAGGATGCAGGCTTTCATCTGGGAGGAGACAGTATGTTCATTAAACACAAGTTTGTAAACAAAAGGGGAGAAAGGCACATTGCTCATGGTTTTAGACATTATGCTTGGTACCTGAACTTTGTCTATGTACAAGCACCTCCCCGTATTGCCACTAAGACATCAGTTCAAACTGATTCATAGACAAGGGATTTTTGCTTTTGTCTGTTGTTTATGGGCTAGTCTGGTGCACAACCACACAAGAAATTTTCTATCACTTGGAAGTCTATTGTGCTTCCCAAAGAAGTCTTCCATTACCCCAGGAATGACTTTGCTCTTTACAGCTCTAAAGCATCCATGATAGTAATTCAAATAAAAGATGAGAAAGACAGCCCTCATCGGTAAGATTTCAGAGATTATTCCACTGAAATGTTAGAGAAGATAAGAGATGTTGCAAGCAACATACCGACTCCAGCCATCCTTCACCCTCCTTACCACTTGATCTGGAGAATAGTTCGTGGATTTCTCTGGGTCGATGTGCATGAAATCCACAAAGCCAGTGAAGGAAGACAGAAAGCTCACTTTGATCCCGAGTGGGGCCACCTAGAAAGGGGAAGGAAAAGATGCCAAAAAATATTTTCATGCAGTTTTTGTGCAGCTCAGAAAGAGAAAGCAATTCACACATTTCACAAAAAGGCATTGTCAGTGCTAATCAACAAGCACATCACAAGAAACAGGAAAACTGCTAAGAATTCTGCTCTCTACACTGTTTTGCAAAAACAAGACTTCAGTTTTTTGAAAATACTGTGTTTATTCTGAAGACTACCGCTAACCCATGGAATACTTTTCCTAGGCAAAGGCCAGAGAAGCACAAAATGGATCCTGTTGTGCTTCAAGCTTCATCACCAACTCCAGGCTGAAACCTTTATACTCGTGGCATTGCAACCAGGACAGAGATCAGACCTTAGGTGAATGAAGTGGAGGAAGTGTCTAGCAGATAGTAGTGTTTACTACTGTAAAATAATTGAGCACAGGCACAAAATTTTCCAGGTCATAAACTTCCATCTCTACTTCATCTGTCCCTCTACCTTCAGCAAGGATCAAAAAAAACCCAAAAAAACCAACCAAAAACCAACAACAACCCAAAACCCAAGCTTACCTTCTGCACTCGAACTTTCACCACCAGCCCTGGTAATAAATTAGAGAGGGTCCAGTTCTGTTGCTCTGTTGCAAGGGATGCAGCAACCTCTGATCGATCAACGGACAAATGAACCACTCTTCCCTCGTTCTTTACTTCCACAATGACACAGTTCAGGTTCTGGCCTATTTTCAAGTCAGGCCCTACAAAGACAAGTCACAGCATAAAACCTCCACCAGGAACACTCAGGGATTCCCTTCTGCTCTTTCCAAACCTTTTTCAGAGTTCCCTCTACTTTAAGAGGTTAGAACTCTTCCCAATCTAAGTAAAGTCTACTGCCAGAAGGGATGGATGGTCTTGGAACAGTAACATAGGCTGTCAGAAAATAGGCTGAAACCGAAAAGTTTGTTGCAGACCAACCACAAAACTGCTATTTTCAGCAACTCACAAAGACTCCACCTTGACCCAACTTCACTGAAGTTCACTGACATCACGGATATAACAAGCTCTAATCCCTGCCATTCTCCACCTCCATTTTAGCCCCAGCAGCTCCTCCTGCACTACTTCTTACCTCTCTTGACTGCTTTGATGTAATTTTGGGCTTTCTGACGAGGGAGGAAAGCATGAGTCCCACTGACTCCAATATCAATGAGGTAGCCATGGTCTTCCACACTAGACACAAAGCCAGAGAGCAGCTGTTGGGAGGGAAGCAAGGCAATGATGAAACAGCTGGGTCTTCAAAGAATGCAGATCTGGTAAGAGATTCCCCACCCAAATACTCAATTGTTTCATGAGGACAGAGAGCTGAATCTTCTAGAGCAGCAGAAAGAACGCTGCATTCTCTCCTATTACAGAGTTCATCCGGCAGTGGGGTCTCAACTCTACACTTACCCAACTATGCATGTATGGAGTTCACAAACCAGTAGGGAAAAAAATTGGGATGCTCAAAAATACCAGGTGCTCTAATTGCAGGCACATGCCTGCAACCATACAGCTGGAAACACAAAACCTAAACAACTAAGCACCTTTACAAAGCAGGTTAAATATTATTCTCTGAATAGAAACTTAGTCAGAAATAAATCATTAACTATCTTGTCCATATTGAAACAGAATCAGGTGAATGAATTTCATGAGCAACAACCTGGAACCAAGACCCAATACTACCCTCTCCTCCCAGGTCTCTTCCATAGTGAGTGCAGGTCCACGTTCTGCTCTGATCCCACACAAAGACAAACTGAAATGTTCCCCCACGCACTGTGCAAGAAGCACCTCCAAGGCTGTGACAGACCCAGAGCACGTACCATGCCCAATGCTAGTGCTGAAGCGTTCAGACCCTTATTGACCTTCTTGGGGTCGATCGATAATTTGATACTCCGACGTCCATCAGCACTTTTCTCTACACTGGTTACAATGCATCTGACCAGTGTCCCTGGGGAATACATGTCTGAGAGCGAATTCAAGTCCTGCCCAGCAGATAATCAAGAGAGAAACATACAAATTTTACAATATTAAACAATATAAGGCAGCCAGAATTCGTTATTGAAGTAGCTTTTCAAATCAAAATGCCATAGGAAAGTCCTGCTTCTCTGTCAAGACTACAAAAAAAATAGACAGGAAATGCCACAAACACCAGGATCTCAATACAGAGGCAGGGATAACATTACATGACACTAGCAAGCTAGTAGGCTTTGCTTAAGAAGGCATACTGTGTGAGCCGGAGTCAGGAGGTTGCAGTTGAGAAAACACATCTACAGAGCCAACAATGACCCTAACCTCAACTCCATGAGTTAGCAGGGAAAACCACTACCACCAAAAGGCTAGCACACCTGGCAGATACCACATTCCATACCACCTTGGAAAAATTTATGGAGCACTGACACCAGAGAGACAGGATAACAGATTACTCCATCCGCGTTCTTTCTAGCAGTCATCATTATCAGGAAATCACAAAGTTTGCTTGGAAAAGCCCATTCCAAACCAAGGTCAGTCTACATTAGCACTATGCAGCAGCATGTTCCATGCAGTAACTCACAATGAAATTGCAAGGTCCACGCTAATCCCCACGCCCTCACATCATGTCATAGAATCATTAAGGTTGGAAAAGACCTCTGAGATCATCTAGTCCAACCATCAACCCAACACCACTATGCCTACTAAAGAGTATCATCTATCATCTTCCAACCACTTCCCCCCACCATTCCCTACAGCCAGCGATCAGTATTTAGTTTCAGCAGCAGACACGCAGAACATATCTCTTCAACAGCCCATCTAGAATCATAGAATTATTATCTATCTACGAAGTTCAAGGACTATTTAGCCAAGGCTAAGGCACTACAAGCAATCAAATTCAAGTAGCTGCAAGACACTGGAAACGGGGCTTCTAAGCAAGACCTCAGGGTTGGTTCTAAGGTATTATTAATACGCCCTAGCTCACAGGCACAAATCACAGCCCCAATCCAAGGTCTCACCTCCAGGAGTTCTCCTTGGGCCACCTGCTTGCTCAGCATTTTGCTGTAGGCATCGCTGATCTGCGTGACTGGCACAAATCCTGAAAGTCCATTGGGCAAGCTGATGACTAGCTCGTAGTCACTGACCTCTTTTATACAACCAAGGAGCAGCATCCCCTCACAGAGTGCCTGGGAAAACAGGAAGAACAGCATATGGTGGATATCTTGGCAAGTCAGTGATAACAGGGTGGTAAACACACTTGTATCCCAAATCACTGATGTCTTGTACAGGTTTTAGTGAGAAAGAAATGCCATTTTTACACAGCCCAGAAGAGAGATGTGCACAAAATCAAACATTTATCCACAAACCTCAATTGTGAGTGGTTCAATATTCACAATATTGTCTTTAGCAGCAGCTGTTTTGTCTGCCTTGAACTTCTTCTGCTTTCCTTGATCCTTTTGGCTCCTTTTTCTTTTCTGGGATTGCTCTTCATGGTGAATCTAAAGCAGATTATAAGCAGAGAGGAATAAAACAGAAGTGGATCAAGAGACAAACTTTGCACTAAGGCAGAACTCCACTGCTAGGAATAAAATTAGAAGAAAATACTAGGATTGGAATAAAAAAAGAGAATGACCTTACTGCTATATGTCTACATGCAAGTCTTCCAAAATATCTCTTTTTCGGCTGAGGGTGATCATTTATAAAGCTGTGAATACTGCGAATGGAAAACAGTGGCACAAGTGACCTGCACCACACTCAGAAAAAGACAGACCAAACTTAGCCTACACCCATTAACACTAGGACACGATGCTTGTGAAAAGTTTAAAAACTAAACCCTGATCAATAGTTTTGATTGAACTTTTCCTGTCATCTCGTTCAACATGCATCAGACATCTTGAACAGATCAGAATAAACGTGCATGTCAGCAATTATCTCTTTCTGGAAGTCCCTTCTATGGTTTACTACAGAAGTAAGGGATGGGAAGGATTGCAGGTTACATTCTGACAGTGGAAGAGCTCTGAGAAGAGTTAATTGAAAAAACAAAAACAACATACATCAAACAAATTGTCCCGCTCTAACTTTGGGTTGGAGGTTTTTCCCTCTGTGGGTTTTTTCTGAATGCCCCCTCGAGGAAAGTTTTCTTCCATGGATGCCATGCTTACACTTCTATAGGACAAACGACAAAACAGATTAAACTTGCAGTCATTACACTTGTTCCTCACAAACACTGAAGGGACATAAGAGTCATTTACCCCCAAACTAAAAGAATTCAATGCCTACTTTACAGTTAGTCAGTGACAAAATAGAAACTCACATTTCTTTTCGACTACACTGAACCGTTGCTGTGGTCTATCCAAACATGTGCATCCCTAACACTTTTTACTATTGCCCAATTGTACTAAAGTACTAATTTTTTAAAACAGATACATGTGCCACATGGATATTCACAAAACTGCTCAGCCATAAGTTTTCTGAACAAATCTTTATTACAGTTAGTGGGCAAGCTGAAATTACCAGCTTCAGTCACCAAGAAGAAAGTTGTGACTGAAACGTTAAGCAAGCCTGGACTGTATTTTTACTTTTTGGACACCACCCTCAAAGGTTAACATAATTTGATACAGCTTTGTGTAAGCTGTATCTATCGACTTATTTATGCTTCAGAGATATGTTTACTCTTACTACGTTTCAACCAGTAAACAACACCTTATTTATTAGGTCACGACACACACTCTATTTATTATTTTGGTCAACACTACTCCTACAGAAATTAGCACCGAAACACTATTTTGTCAAATTTAAAGTAGTCCCTCAGACGTATTGAAGTTCATCGCGGCACGCTTCACCAAAGGGCTCGCTAAGCGCCGGGGGCACCTTCCGCGGCCGGTAACCGAGCCGGCTGCACCGGCCGCGCCACGCAGCTGGACCAGGCAGGGCTGGAGCTCTGCCCGCAGGGGCCTTACCTCCCGCAGCCGCTGCCGCTCCGGCCCCGCAGCGCCTCGCCCGCTGCCGCTCCGGCCCCGGGCCGCTGCCGGCGGGAGCCCGGGAAGGAGGAGCGGGGCCGGCGGCCNCCAGCGAGACGGGCCCGGCTTCCCTGCGGGGCTGAGACGAGCGCGGCAGCCAGCGGCGCCCGCTGTCAGGAGAGCCGGCGGGGCGGGCCGCGCCTGGCAAGGGCACGGGGCTCTTCCGGAACAGAAAATCCGTGTTCTGGTGTCTGGTCTCTGAGCCGTCCTCGGAAGGACGCAGGGACTCTTCTCCAGGCTTTTGCATGGTCAGGCATAAGAAAAGATCACCTTGGCTTTCCAAGTCACATACGGCAGATGTTTAGGGCGGTTTATTTTGTTAAGGTTTTTAGCTATCACATGTTCTAGTTAGAGGCACGCTTACCTGATTGGGTTGGCGTTAAGGGCTGTGTTGATGAACACAGTACCTGCTGTAGCAGTTTATTGTATCCTTCTCCTGGGGTACTGCTGGCTACAGCATCTGCCTGGTTTGGTAGGTAACTGTATGGCATGTCTGCTTCTCTTGAGGTGAGTTACGAGGTAAACAACAAATGTTTGTCCTAAAGATAAAACCCCACTAACCACTAGAAAAATATATCTCTAAAGATTAAAAAGAAAATCCCTTTCATTATGAGGGTGATCAAACGCTGGAACAGGTTCCCCAGAGCAGTTGTGGAGTCTCTATCTCTGAAGAATTAAAAACCTGACTGGGCATGTTCCTGAGTGATCTGCTGTAGCTGCCCCAGCTTTGGGCAGGTTGGGGTTGGATTATGCAGTCTCCAGAGGCACCAACCTGAACCATACAGTGAATCTGCAACTATGCTATTGTAGCCATGCCAGGCTTTTGTGTTAATTACCTATTTGCAGTAGACCTGAAATTTTGGTCTGGACACAGAAAAAATACAAAAGTGTGCCTTCACGTACTTAGTGTTTTTGTCGTTCCTGTGAAAGCATTTCTGAGGCTCTAGCTGGCTCAAGTAACATCCTGATCTAGCTGAAAACTAACTGAAAAACGAAGTACATTTTTATCTAGGTCTGTGAATGCTGCGGTAGGCAAGTAAGACACAATAGAAATGCACAGCTGAGAGAATGGCAGTTCTTATTAACAATACTTGCACTCTAAGACGGTGTAAAAATTGTAAAGTGGCTTTTTGAATCACAAAACAGAGTAGTGGTCTAATCTGAATCTTGTCAGCAAGTTTTTGGGTATGTAATTTAAGCTGTCTCTTAGCTGAACTAGTGAAGATTTATTTTAATTAGGTATTGCAGATTCCTGAACAATTGGTAGAAATTTGCCTGCATTGAATGGATGTGTAGGCAGGACTGGCAGGTCTCTTCTTCATAAGTGCTTTCAGGAATTTGTCCTTTTGTCATCATCATCATGGTTACTTTCCCCCCCCCC
>VZTL01034651.1:6612-20926 GCA_013400535.1 Scopus umbretta | reverse complement strand
GCTTCCCCCCCCCCCCGTTTAAATTCAGTTGAATGAACACTGAAAATCATAAATGTTCTTCCCTTTAGAACCCCTTGTTTCCTTGTTCTGCTTATGTCACATATTTTGTACCTTAAGATACAGTGCTCTGAATGTGCCTGCTCCTTATGTATATCCGCTGTCTTTTGAACGTCCTGAAAGCAGATTTAATAGCCAACAATGGAAGTACCAAGTTCAGTGTAGAGATTAGTTTGATTTGTCTATCAATCCTGTCCGACTGACTGAAAAACTTGTTAACTGTCCTGTATTGCTTGTTAGGACAAGCAGCCATGGCTGGCCACGACTCGGGATCTCAACACCAGTTCACTGGATTTCAGAAGTACTTCAACTCCTATACCATTACAGGCAGGAGGAATGTATGTATTATGTATATTAACTTTTGTAGTCCAGTATAACGGTGTTTAACGGTGTTTTCTGGGTTTTAGAATTAAACTAAACTTAACTTTTATGTTTTGCAGTATGTAATAGCAACATACACAGGCATTGCAATGCTCATCTTGTATTTCAAGCTTAGACCTAAAAAGAAAACTCCTGCTGTGGCAGATAAATAAATGGTAAGTGGCTGGTGTTCTTCCAGGACCAAAATGATTCAGTGCCAGTCCAGGAAGAAAGACTGACAAAGGACAAGTTGCTAATAATACCATATAATGAGAGAGAGAGAGAGAAACACAGGCATGTGAACTTTGTATTTATCATTTTAAACCTCAACTAAAAGGTAGCATCAACTTATTTTGGGGCATTCTGAATGAAGTAGGTTGTTAAAGGGGGATGCAGAAAATATGGGATGCCAGTATTCTTTTTATTCTTCTGACATGGTGAATGGGATTAGGGACATCATGCAGAGAGGAAGAGTAAGAAAGGAAGGAGGAATGGAAGGATGTTGCAGCTAGGTGTATCAGGCTTTGCCTACAACAATTAGGTGCCTCTGGTCTGCCCTTTTGCTGTAAAATAAGGATAACTGTTGCTTTGTAGGTTATTGAAATAATAAAGTAGTACTTGAGGACTTATTTTTTCATTATATTAGAAAATTCCAAGCAAAGATTAATGCAGTCTGTTAAAACCTTCCTTTGAACAGAGAAAAGGAGCACTATACAATGGAACTGTATCTATTGCACACCTGATTATGCAAGGCCCGTAGAGAAGTGACTGGACTTATCCTTGTATACCAATAATCAAGTGTTACAAAATTCTAGAGTCACTGTCAAATAAAAAGTTCCACTGAAATGGCATTTTGAAAAAGCGTATGGGCTGCCTTCATAGTCCGCAAGAAGGGGTAGAAAACAGTAAGCTTGGGCAGCGTTGTTGTTTGTTAAAGGGACATCGGTCATTTCTTCCTGAGTGTGCTGCAATTGGCCTGCTCATAGTTAAAATTGTTTGGGCTTGGGGAAGGGGGGTGCTCAGTTACTAGTACCGCTGTGCAAGACTTGCTATGTTTGATCTCTCTTCTCTTGGCAGGTTGCTGGCATGTCCGAACCTCCAGTCTGTGTCAGTGTAATGCAAACTGATGATTTGTTGTGGCTAATAAAATATAAATAATTACTTGCTTTATTGGAAATATGAAATGGTGTAAAAAAGCATAAATGTGGCACTTTGCTTTTTTTTCCTGTCAAAAATAGTTATTTGTAGTGGAGATGGAGTAGCTGATTCCTGTCATTAGTATCTTAACTAAACTCTTCTGCTGTTGCAATGTGTGAGCATTTGGTAGTAACCCAGAAAAGACCTCAGCAGCGTGACCATAATACTGGCACAGAGCTTAGAGCTGATCAAAGCATCTCCACACTTCCATGATAGAGTAGATAATAGTAAGCTTACGTGGTTTGCAGTTACTTGGTCGCTCCTTTTTTTTTTTTTTTTTTTTTAAATTCCAAGCTAGTAGCTTACATGGAAACAGGGACTTCTTCACTATTATTAATACAATGCAGACTATACCTTCTGCCTCAGTTGTCTGTATCTTGCATGGAACCTGTTTCGGTTTTGATGGAAAACCTCCCAAAGTAGACTGATCAAATTAAGGTATTTGAGCTTTTTCCGTTACTGGCCTGTCTTGCAGAGGTAACTGTCAGAAAGAAAACAGCTTACTTTGCTGATATTAGGCTCTTATAACTCTGCATGTTCATAAACAGTGACTTAAGTAGTTCAGTGCTTATTTTTCCTGGACATAGCCTCTTAACAAATGAGGTGTTCCTACCACAGTTAAGATATATTCGGCCCTCTACCAGCCCAAAACTAAAACTTGTCTGTCACATTCTCCAGTGTCTTTCTAGGTCTCAGTTAAAACTCAGTACCTTCCTTAGATGTCACAGCAGTGATGCGTGAATGTGACTATGCAGCATGTGCTTCGTGGAAGGGTGCCAGCAGCAGGGGCTGAACCTGGGACTTCTGATGCTAAAGCATGCAAATATACTTCCCAAACTGAAGGCAGCAGGATGGTTGCTGGAAAAAAAAGGAAGGATAAATTACAGGGTCTTTGTGCTCTCACACTCTAGTTCATGTATCTTAAAGCCATTTGTACCTGCTGGGCCTTCTGAATAAATCTAGCCGTCTTCCTCTCATATGAGTTTGTTTGCATAAATGACCTCTGCTGTGTACAACTTTACTGAGAAATAATGGTTGTTGTAACAGCATAATAGGCCTAATTGGAACCCTCACCTACCCTTGGAACAAGATTTACATGGGATGGCTAGGCATCAACTTACCGTTCCTGAATTACTTTGTTTCTCTTGGCAGAGTGCTCACAGTTACAAGCACTGCTCTTGCTTCCATTGCAACCAGCACGGGAAGAAAATGCCTTCTTGTAACATACAGACACAAACTATGTGATTTTAATATTTATTATAATATCAAAAGTATAAAACTGTACAAAATACAAAGGCAGAATGTGGCAGTGTTTTCTTTAAGCTGTCAAAACTGTACATGCTTTGTTCTAGGTGACTTGTTTGATTCACCATAATTGTACTTAAATCCAACTGGTCATATTGAGAGCTAGGAAATTTTTCTGAGGTACCATTACACACACACAAAAAAAATCTGTAATGATTTAGTTTTAACCATTTTTCTTTAAAGAAAATTTCCAGGTGAGTTTCCTAATGAATTTTCTACCCTTTATTTTGATGTATAATGCCTGTAATATACCTTTACTCCAAGAGTTCAAGTCAGAGAAGGGATGAGAGGGGAAAGTAGCTCTCCCATTTACTTTACCTTAGAAATGTCAAGTCTTGTTTTTATTTTCACGAGAGCGCCAGCAGATTGTTCAAGTGTCCAAGCCCTTACTGGGAGTAACGAGGAACACAAAACACATTTCCCTGTATACAGCTTGTAAGAGATTTAAAAAAAAAAAACAACACCACCAAACACCACAAAAAAAAACACTAACCCCAAAAACACACCAAACTGAGCCTGTCCTTTGGCAGTGGTGTTTTCTGTTCAAAGACCCAGAAAGAAGTACTTCCCAGTGTTTTGCATGTTTTACTCTACCTGGCCAGGAGGGCTTACTGGGGTACAACGTTTTTGTGGGTGGAAACTGTCACTTCAGCAGTCAAGCTGGCCTTTCAAAAGCAAACTGATAATGCACTTAGGACTGATTAATCCTTTTACTCTGCAATTGTGTTGCAATTTCTTGGTTAGTTTTACATTTTGATCTATTTAAACCATATGCAGAATTGATACAGGTTTTTAAAGTTCTTTTAGCTCTAATACAATGTAAAAGGGTGCAAGTTCACCTGCTTAATACTGGGTATTTCAGTTGTGCCTCAGCGCCCTCCGCCCCTTTTTTTTCCCCCCCATACAATGAAGTATGAAAGTAAATAAAAGTTCACATTGCACTTCTGGTTGCTTATCACAGCATTGGCTACCTGTGAAAACAGACTAACAAGATCTGCATTTCCGATACCTCAAAAGAGCACAGGAGTTTGAAATCTTTTCAGGACTTAGTACTTGGATGCATAAAACCAACACACGGAACTTCGCGGCAGTTCCCCACAAGCCTCTGCCTATAGGACCTCCTCTTTCAATGCCCTCTTTGTTGCTGGGACACTCGCCATACCTGTTGCCCAGCCCAGGCTACAGTGAATTAAACTACATTCTTCTTTTCTGAAACTGAATGGTTTTTGCTCATGTTTGAGATTGATTAAACATTTGCTAACCATAAATTAAGTGCTTTAAAAAAAATCATTTGAGAACAATACCAAGGCTGTTAACTTTCCACAAGTTTCAGCAGAGCTCAAAACCATCTCTGAGAGGAGACAGCCATTTTCATATACATATATTTTTTTTTTTAAAAATCAAAAGCACCATGAACAATTCCTTCCTTTTACAGCCATGATGTCTTGTCAATCTCCAGCATTTTCAAACTGTGGATCAATATGAAATAGCAGAACCGAGGAACGCTGCGTGTATTAGTTTACATAGTTTTGTTTTTCCTGCAACAGACTAGTGGGGTTCACCTGTACGAGACATTCCTCCTCCTCTCACATCCTGAGGTCACTACTGCGATGACTTGGCACAGTCAGTCTTACAACTTCCCCATTTACTGTGAACTGTACGCTCCTGCAGCCAGCAGCAAGTTTCTGCGTGTAAAATGGAGGTGTACAACCGGGGTTGATTTGGTCATGTATGTACCTAGTAACAAGTCCTGCGAGTTTTCAGGCAAGTTTATATGTCCAGTGGCTGTAGTAAAGTCATCGGTTTCTAAATCTTCAAATGCTTTCACAGCATCCCACAGACGAACTGTGTTATCCATTCAACCTAAAGAGAAAAAAGAATAATAGTTTAAAGTCTTTTATTAATAAAAAAGGTACATAAAATGTTACTGGGGAGCAAGTTAACACAAATTAAAGCTCAAAAAGCATGTTTGCTCATAACTGTAGACTTACGCACTCATCCTGCAAGGAAACAGACTTTAACTAGCCTCTCACACGCTGAACGCACACATAAAAGTTACCAGGATTTCAGTGTGACCCAACCTGAATGCCCTGGGCATAAAGCACAAAGAACTACCCAGAACACTTGGGTTTGGATTATATCACCTCGCACTGAAAAAGCGTGACCATCCTGTGGGCTAGATGCCAATTTCAGGAAACGTTTATGATTTTAAGTCACATAATAACAGTTTCTTTGATACAGGGAAGACAGCAGAATTTTGCAGGCCCAGTGGCCTGTGCTTTCACTGGAGCATTGGTAGATAAGTTGAAGTAACCAGCCTGTAGGCTGGGTCAGACCTGTACCCTCTCTATTAGCTTTCACTCCTGCAGTAGAGGCTCACTGAGGATTCTCGCTGCACAGCATTTAGGAACATACTACTAAATAAATCTAGAATATTCCTAGCCTGGTTTCACGAGGAAATTACCCTGATGTAACTACAGTGTCTGTCCATTGTTTCTTCTGTCAGTAACCTGAACTTGTTGGCTAATTTCAACCAATTGACAGAAGAAGTTTCAAATTAATTAAATTCCTATACATTTTAAGAAAAGAGTTGACTAAACATGGAGAGACAAAATTTTGTGCCTTGATAAAGGGAAAATGTCTCTTCTTCAAAGCAAAGGAGCTCTACAATATTAGACACCAGAGAATCCAGGTGGACAGGCAGGAAAAACAAGCAGGCTTCACAAGTTCTGCTGCTTGTAGACTTGATTGTTAATATTACATGCACACTTCTATACCAAAAAAACTACCCTGAAGAAATAGTAAGGGTGCAGAGAAATCGCCTTCCTTTCCGTCCCTTCCTCTCTCTTCTTTTTAGTCCTGCTGCATGTCCCACTCCCGTTCCAGTATGCTGCACCTCCCTAGTCCAGCCACTTCTTGTCTGCTCTAGAGTTATTTCTAACTTCAGATTCCAGCCCCAGCACTGTACACAGATCCCAACCTTCACCACTGCCTAACTGTGTAACAACTTTCCTTCAGTTCCTGAGCTTCACAGTCCAGTGAAGTACTCACCTTGTACCAGCAGTTTTAAGTTTCGCTAAGGCAAGTGATTCTACTTTGTCTTTCTCAACTTAAGGAACTGATTATATCATTCCTCTTCAGACTTGTGGAACACAACACCAACTTCACTGTTTCCAGTGAGTTTTACCTGATGCTAAAATCTCCCCATCTCTGCTGAATCTCAGCGCGTAGATAGTGTCAGTGTGCCCTTTCAATTCTCCAACCATTAAGCCATGTCCAATATCCCACAGCAAAACTCTTCCATCTGTTGCTCCAGTAGCCAGGAATCGTCCATTAGGAGAAAACGCCAATGAATGAATTGGTCCCTAAAACAGACATTTTCGGGGGGACCAAACAAGTTAATTAAGTCTACTCATATGCAGTGAGTCAAGCTGTATTCATTCTGAACACCACTCTTCAGAATCTCACCATAGAAATAAAATCACTTTCACACTGTGAGTGATATGCCTTTACCTTATGTCCAGTGAATATTCTCACACAATTCCCATTCAAAACATCCCAGAGCCGTATAGTCCTGTCTGCCGAGCCTGTGGCAATATAGTTGGAGTTTGGATGAAATCGGGTGCATGTCACATCAGCAAGATGGCCAGCAAATATCCGTAAAGGCTGGTAGTGATCCGTTGCCCACAGACTGAAAAGAAAGGCTTTATTTTAAAATATTTTAAAGGCTTTATTATTTAAAAGAACCCTAATGAAGTTCAGTATCTGTTGCACAATGAGGAATAAAAGGAAGTAATTATACAGTGGTTTCTTACTGGTTGGTTTATTGAATTAGCAGGATCTGTTTTGCAAAAGTATATTTCTCCCTTCTGAAAAGTAAAGAATATTTTGTCAAGTGGTTAAAACAACTGCAAGAGAATGCTTCTAATCAGATGGTCACATAAGAGGACACCATCTCTTTAGTCATCAGATAATCTGATGTGTTTTGAAAAAAAAAAACAAAAAAAACCCCCAAAACATTAAAACATTTGTTCAGTATTTTGATTGACATAAAATAAAATTTCTTTCCAGTAATAGGATAGGCTAGAGTGTATCAGCTAATCACTTTCAGGGTTAATCCATCACAAACGGACCTAAACGAGTAAAATACTCATCCAATTACTTACCGAGCCACTCTGTCGTGTCCCCCTGACACAAAGTAATAACCATAAGGAGAGAATTGTGTATCCCATACTGGATAGTTGTGCCCTTTATATCCCACCAAACACGTGAATGTCTGGAGACTCCACAATCTGACAGTGCCATCCTCAGAACAGGACAACAGATAGTTCCTGTCACAGGAGAAAGCATAGCATATTACATATCAAGCTTACACTAACCATTGCATAAACACTGTAAGATGTCTACGATAAGAAAAACTGTCTACTGAACAGCATCTGTTTAGCATGCCACATATAAATCAGCATTTTGGTGGGGTAAGCAACAATAACCAATTCATGCATAATTCAGTCCTAGGCCCTTAGGCAAAACAGAGAGACAACTGGATGTTGATGACAATTCTGATGACACTTACAGCAATACTGAGGAAAAAAAAAATTAAAAACCCCCGCAGAGCTGGTCTTTACTCAGGAATTCCAGTTATATGAAAAAAATTACTAGTAAACGACTATGCTATGTTACTAAAAAAAAAAAAAGTATCTTTTAATATAACTCCAAACAAAATTTCAGGATTCCCTGGAAGAGAATTCATATCATGTTCAATTCTCAATTCCTAATTACAGATTCTATATGCATGTTGCACACAAAGTTTACCTTTCAGCTATGTGTCTGTGATGGCTTTTTCTGATTAGATACATGCAGAAGCAAAACTCGAGACATTTAAACCTCTGTTCTACTGTCTAGACTCTCATAATTACATAATGGGTTTAAATCCCTTATTTTAAAGATAATATTCCATACAATTTGAAAATAAAGTCTCAATAGAATATGAGAAGCTTGAAGAACCGCAACGATATGCTACTCAGCTTGGTTTTATGTTTTGTGATACTGTAAGTGTAATCAACGCTGCAATATTTTTCCTCTCTACAATTCAGTTAGCTAAAAACCCAGCTTAAACTACAGTTTGCAAAAAAGATAGTCTATTTTGCTATTTAAGTCCTGAACCTCAAAAAAGGTGCTGGCATCCTCAGCTCCAGTTGATTTCAGTAACAGCTGACAGCGTCCAACACCCTGAGCATAACGAGCGCTTACACTCGCGCACAGTTTCTTATAGGCTGCATAAACAAGAATTGCTTTAACACTTGGAAAAAGCTGCATTAAGAACGTTTTTGCATTCGGTAGCATACAATTAAAACTCAAGACAAGCAAACTGGTTAGCTTGTAAACTTATTTTACCTATCAGGACTGAAGCTGGTGCCATAGACAGGTCCACTGTGACCATATAAAATCTTCAACTCACTTGCTGTTTTCTCATCCATGATCCTCTCCAAGACATCGTCTGATTCTTTGTCGATGAGACTGAGGTCTGCAATATTTCAAAGTTCATGTATCATAATAACTGTCAGAAGTTCAAAGATAAACGCCATGAACAGGAAAACAAATAATATTCTCTCTAAAAGAGGCAAGTATGATGTGAACATGACAAAGTACCTGAGAATTGGTAAATTTGAAATATACAATGGCATTTAAAATATTTTTTACCACTGTAAAAGGTGAAAATAATGCCTTACATAAATAATCACCCTTTCTTAAGTCTTCACTGAGCCAAAATAAATTAATCCTGACATACGTTACTTTTTATACATATATTGTTCAGCCTCCAAATACAACATCTTCTCAATAGAGATGCCAAATTTTCACGCCTTTTCCCAGGAAGTTAGTATGCCACAAACACGTTTTACAGACATGTTTTGACAACTGCACACTATACACAACTTAAAATAACGTTTAGTCTGTAGGCTACTGTTTGCTGAACATCATGACCACATCTCAATTAAATATCAAGATTAAGAAACATTTGTGTGATATCTAGCTTCAACTGCAACACATTATTACATAAGCAGCAGAATTACAGAAGCCTGGTTTCCACGAATTTGCATAGGTGTTGAGCTATAGCACATTCTCCTCCATCCTTCTCAGAGTTCCCTCCTATAACTTTTCCCAGGTACCTCTAGTCTCTCCCCTAATCACCTAAACCCAACTGTCTGCTATACCCTGTAGTTACCGTCCAGTGAAGCAGCAAGATGGCTAGTTCCACGCTAGTTATGGCTAGTTCCAAGCTCTGTGCACTGATGACCTCACAGCAGGTGTACACAGCCAGATTTCCCATTCTTTTAAAACTGTTTCTAATGGCAGTATATGTGATCATACATGTGTGCACATATTGTTTCTTCAAAGTGAAAGCATCTAACTGCTGAAGACAACTCTCCTGCCACAGACATCTTTCTCTGTTCACGCAATGCACAGCTGTTACAAGTAATGCATGCTCATATTAAGTGTTGTTGTCTTAATTACCTGCTGCTGTTTTCACACTACGTAGCTTTTTCGGAGTCACGGACCATACTCTGACAGTAGAGTCAGCAAAGCCTCCTACAATCATGCTAGAGTCATCTGTAATATCCACTGCAGTCAGACCCTATACACAAAACATCCATTTATATTGTTTGTATCTTTCATGATGCATTTCAAATAGTGTGAAATCCTAAGTACTTAGAAGAAAATTAACTCAACTTATTCACAAAAATTAGTGGGAATTATTCCAGGATAGGCATAAACACACAAATTCTTGCGCCATTAAAAATAAAGACAGATGAATGAAGCACAGTCAATAGTGACAAAACAGTACTGTTTTCCAGTATTTTCACTCAAGGTATCTACTGTATTCTGTAGAACAGCTTAGGACCCCACAGGAAAAGCAAAAGAAGGAATTATGGCAAAACTGGAGCAAAAGCAAGGAACGTGGACATTAAACAGTTTAAGGAGTCTTTAAAGAGAATTTTTAAGATTTTGGAACATAAACTTTGCAATGCTTATTCCAAATACTCCAATAACCCTTGCCAACTCTGTTAAGTCTTCTTTCTTTACCGAGAATGATGTTTATAAGTTTTGATTGCCTTTTCCATATTATGCAAACTCTTCTTTTACCAACCTGGTAAGCATTAAGGAACGTGTAGAAACAGATGGAGGGCAAGCACTCTGGGCCAAGACGCACACGCCTTGCAGCTTCCTTCATATTCATGACTTTATCCAGCTTGTCAGAGTCTTTCAGTTCAGGCAGAGGAATTCTACAAGCAGCACACACTTTTATGAACTAAAAGTACCTTCCGCATTGTTAAGCTAAACAAAGAAAGCAAAACTTTTGCATGCAACCCTATACTTCAATGTTCAATTACGAAACAACAATTAGAAAAGATGAAAGACTACGTAGAAGATTAACTGATGAGAAAAAGAGCCAGTAGCTTTAAGAATTTCAGACAGGTAGTGGGACAAGATAAATAATTCAGTAAGACCTGAAGAGATTAGTGGGTAACTGAATAAAATTTTATCAAGGGAAATCTAGATTGACTTGAAGGGCAAAGACAGAGGGTTACATGCTAAGCTTTCCATTACCACCCTTAGAAGTCTTACAGGTAAAGGTGTGTACAGCCAAAATGGTCAAAATGCTAAAAATGCCATGTGAATAGCGATGCAAATTTGGCGTAAGACTGGATTTAACAAGACTTCTCTACACATCGTTCCTGTGGTACCTGTTTTGGGGAGGAGCATTAGGGTCTTGTTTTTTACTTTTTGACCCTACACTGTCCTTTTTAGGTTTTTTCTTCTTTGGCTTTCCTTCTTCATTTTCTCCTTCTTCATCTTCATCATCCAAAGGCACATCAAACTCTGGTTCTTTCAATAAGCCAAAGAAAACCTGCAAGCCAATAAAACACACACGAGACAAAACAGTAATTGCTGTTCTTACTGAAAACCAATTTTTTTAATAGAAACATTTCAACATAATAGCCCAAGCAATAGAGCTGCCCCTTTAAAACTGCTATTTAATGCTAGTTTAATATTACTGTATACATTACCGGTTAGCCCATAACAAATGTAGTATCCATTCTGCTGTTTCATCCAGCAACTGATATGAACAACTGTAAGTTCTCCCACCATCTCTTAGCACTTCCTTAGCACAATCCCTTCAGCTTATGTAATTTATCTGTATAGTACTGTGGAACTACACTGTCAACATCTGCACAAACAGCCCTTTCCAGTAACAACTGGCAGTAAGAATTAACATCTGTTGTACAAAAGAGGAAGCCAAATAGTCAGGTGTCCATTTTAAAACCACAAAGTAATTCATGAGTTAAACTAAGTTGAGTTCAGTGGGCTGAACACAAGCTTGTCTCTCAAAGGGGTTCAACAGTTTCTTCTACCAGACAGTGTCACATCTTGATCTCTCTAGTCCTGACAACAACTATTTCTACAGTTCTCTTCCTTTGTTCTGTTCATGCTATCTTTTAAGATCTCAAATTACTATTGTCAGTCTATACTAAGGTATCTCCCTGAAAAACTAGGGAGAATTGTTCAATTATAAAAGTGCAACAATCTTTGCCTCCTACCTTTGCTTTATTAGCCTCTCGTTTTGCCTCCCCAGCCAAGCTTCCAACCATAGCATCTATCTGTTGTTTACTGCGAGGCATTCCATCAAAGATATCAATGTAAAGATGTTCCTGAACAATGTTCCAGATCTGATTGTTCTGCTTTTCCTGAAGATGCCTCTTCAAGAGTTGATAAGAGTCACGGGAAATACGCAGCACAAACTTGCTTGTTCGGAAGTCCAGCATGGTCTCGTTACCTTTCATGTGTTCTTTTTTAGTTAAGCTAGATAATACACGCAGGTCATCCTGATAATAGCACTCCTGATCCCCGTGAAATCTATTAAAACAATTTAAGATATGATAAAAGATTTATTGCAAAAACATTATCTCCTAAGTGCATTCTTATTTACATTACTTTAACATGAAACATGTATGTAAGGACCTTTTGAAAGCTACTGACTACATATGGATTATTTTTCTGCTGAAATAAATGTCATCCTGGGGAAGATACACCAGTGACTTACTGTATACAGTAAGAGTATTCAACAGTTAAAAAACAGGATGAAGAGAACACGTAAACGGAACCTCACAGAATTTCATACACCCAAAGGGTACTCGCCCGATATGAACAGTTACACTAACATGTTTGTTTACAGAAATGAAGCCCTAATTTGTGGTATCATAAAGCACAGGGCATTTTTTATTATGCAAGACTACTTAGATGTATTTATCTCTGATTCATCATACGAATATGCATATTTCACAGTGTATATGTTTCTCACTCTCCACTTGCATTATATAATAGCTAACATACATCTAGAGTTCTCCATTTTTACCCAAGCCATGTTATAAAATAGTTGTAGCAGGGAACATTTTAACTATTTACAATCCCATTTTTGCTGACCATATTGGACGGAGACAAAGTTCTCCTTTTGGATTGAAATATTTTGTAATCGGTCTGAATCCAGAGAACAAATTAATTTTCTTCTCAAGTGATAAAGAAGTGAAACATAGTAAGAGCACTGAAAATTATAGATCAGCCATAAATTAATTCCTTTAATCTCACTTGAAGAATTTCAATATACATGCTATGACATTAACAAATACTTACAGCGTACATTACTTTGGCATCTCAGTGCAATTTTCCAGTGCTAAAAAATGACCCCACAATCTTTCCCTAAAGAAGCAGCATCTCTTCATTGATACTTTTGCAGCAAGCAGCCCATCAGCTCACCATAAAGATGGTTCAAAATCTGCCCATGGACAGTTCAAAAGCATGTAGTTTGCACATCTTTCTAACATAGGAGATTGGAAAAGGATTTAAGAACAGTTACTGTAATCCATGGCACCATTACTTAAGATTCCACATCTCTTCAACATTAGAGAAGAAAAATAAGA
Organism: Scopus umbretta; assembly: GCA_013400535.1. Lineage (NCBI taxonomy): Eukaryota > Metazoa > Chordata > Aves > Pelecaniformes > Scopidae > Scopus > Scopus umbretta. Next base: position 8,030 of record VZTL01034651.1, on the reverse strand, counting down.
TGCACATATATACATAAAAAAACCTGTGCTACTATAGCTTACAGATTTAACCGAAACAGCAAACACAAAATAATGCAAATGCACAAATGAAAACAAATCACCTTTCAAAAAAAGACTTTGCTTCACTCTCATGTTGATTGTAGACCAATTCCAAGTACATGTGCACAAAGAGAGGATAAAACAGCTGAGACAGTTCTGCTCGATGACAGTCCAGGGAACACTCAATGAAGTTTTTTAATCCGCTGTAGTATTCCTCATACAGCGTCGGGTCCCCCTGTTGATTGTAGGCAGACAATACTGCACTCACATCTGGCTGATCTTCCACAGCAACGCCTGCTCCAACTGCAAAAGCATTAGCATATAACAAGAACTTGTAAGACAGCCATTTTCATGCTTTCCCTGCCAACAGTTGCCTATAAAGTATTTAACATATAATCCTAGCTGAATTAGGCACTAAGTGTAAAAGAAGAAGCCACTAACATCACCAAACTAAGTTTTCTTTACTGCTAAGACTAGAAACTGTCAAATGAGGAGTGGAATCTTTCAAAGCCTGTAAGACATACCCACTACAATTATTTTGCTTCATGTAAGCAAGCAAATCAACTTAATCACGTGAACAATTCACCAAGACCCCTACATAACCATTACAGGGCAGTGACTTTTTGTCACTTGCTAACACTCCGAGAGCTCTGTTCTCCATAGCAGCCATTAAATGTTTTCATTGTTTTGNACTCTGAATTAAGCTGCAACCAGGGCAATGTAAAAACAATCGTACCAGGTGATACCAGGAACAAGCTGACTTTTTAGTACACATTTACTGGAACTCAGACATACCGGTTCATGGAATTTTGCTATACTATTCTGTAAAGCTGCCCCACAGAACACCTTGATTAAAAATACTTAAGTCTCTGATTATCCAAAGGACATCTCAAGTACCCAGCAACTCGATCCAGAAACATATAAAGCCTCCTCTACAAGTATCCTATGGCTCTTTCTCCAAAACGCAGCCTGTACATGGGGTCTCCGTTCTCATCCCTGCGGCCACATCTTGGACCATCACCTCTAACTACAAAGGAAACCTTCAGCCTCCTGCTACGCTGTTAGTCGAGATGGGACACAAAGACAAGGGGAAGCACGTCTCACTTCGACAGTGCTCGCTGCCAACACAACGGATACCCTACCCTTGCTCCTGGGAGGGCACCGCCAGGAGACCCCGATCTCTCCCCGAGTTGTATGGGGGAATGACACACTCAGGGGTCGTCTCCGCTCCCCCGAAGGCCGGGTTGGACTCTTGCCTCGGCCCCAGGGAGGGCCACCCCAAGGGAGGCACGACCGGACACCGGCCCTTGTGCCCCACCATCACGGAGAGCCCCCGAGGTTGCGGGAGGCACAGTCCCCGTCCCCGTCGCTCCCCCCCC
>VZTL01034646.1:69478-84522 GCA_013400535.1 Scopus umbretta | reverse complement strand
TTTTTTTTGCTCTGCAATAGCATCCAAGTCTGTCTCAAGATGGATCACTGCAGGCCACAGCAAGGCAGCACCAGGGATGTGCCTCCTGCTTTCACTGGAGGATCCACACCAAGGAGCCCCAGGTACCACACTGATGCTGGCATCACACCCCAAAGGGATTGTAAAAATCCTATGCTCCCCGCTGACTCCCAGGAGCCTTGTTTGCCTAAGTGGTGGGATTTGACCTCTGGGATGACACTGCCTATGTACCGGATGGTGGGCTCACTCCCCTTTTCATCTTACATCCCATGCTGGGGACCATGTTCGAAGAGACAGTGCCAAATTCAGACCTGGAGGCTTGCATAGCACAAGTATATTTGGCCTGTTTTCAGTGGCAGAAACATGAATTTCATGCAACTCCCCATTAAGTGAGATCTGAATTGAATGATATTGCTGCATTTTTCTTCTGCTAAGACAAACCAAGATCTTCCTTTAAAGCACCATGTCTCAACACTTCTTATATGACATCTAAATTCTAGTATGTCTTCATTTGTAAATACCGTTTAGAAACGAGCTTCTAAATATTGATTTGCGAAATGAATTGGTCCCTCTTCCAGTGGCAGTGATCAGAAATCAGCAGTTGGTGAGGATCTTCACACTCTCACTCAGAATTGGTCAGGACAGCTTTCTTCTCCATGCTTCCCAGGCAGCTGCAGTGCCTCTCACACTTCACCTCCCTTCACCACCCACCTCTCCTGTGCCACCTCGCAGTGCAAGGTGTTATTTTGTTAGCAGCAGTTTTGCTCCAGCTGGGCTTTCAGGAGCATGCTTGAAGTTCTCGTGGCGTGGGGTTGGGTTCAGCGGCAGTACTCCTGCTCTATGCTTGCCATAAGCTCCTCCTCTGAGTAATCATATGATATTGTGGACTGTCCCACTGGCTTCTTGCTGTTCCTTTGTGGGCACCTGCCAGGGAAGGGAACGAGTTATTGATGTTATGAGAGAGAATCAAGCTCTGAAGACACAAGACGACCCTTACTTCATTTTTTGGGGGAATTGAAAGATCAAGCTGCACGTGGCTTGCTGAGACACAGATAACTTTGTCACGTCTAGTTCCCATACCCCACGGGCAGATCGCTTGCTGACATTTGCTATCACTTGGCATCTATTTTAGTCTGCGAGTTCATTACAGTACAGTCCTTACGATGCTCCACATCAAACTCCCTGAACCTTTTGGTGAGTTCGAAAGGAAGGACTGTCGCTAAAGGACTGCATAACCTTTATGCTCGTTACTACTTTTAAGGTTTTATGCAGAAAGGGATTTTTTTGTTTGTATCTGTAAGGGATTTGAGTTTCAACCAAAATATGAACGCAGCTACCTCAAACTGCTCTTATGGCTTTTATTTATTTTCACATCAGGACAACTCTCCCACAAGTGGGAACTGATGTTTGATTCAAAGATAACTGTTATGGGCTTTATTGGTATTACCAGAGGTGGTTTATGCTGGGTACAAGGGAAATCTGTCCCTACCTGCATGAGGAAGAAAAGTGAAAAGTCTTCTGCAAGCTTTGGCCACTGTAGCTCACACTACAAAATAAGTCTACTTGCTCTTGCCCTCAAGGACTCAAGAGAAGAGACAGCAGCTGACAAGCAAGCGCTCCTCCTTGACCTTGTAGAGAACTGGGAAGTGAGCAAGCTGGGCCATCAGGTTAGTCATCTCTGGAAGCTGGGGCACGTGGTTCCACAAAATGGAGGTCATGGTGAGGTGCAAAGCTAAGTGGAGACTTGAGCTGGTACATCCAAACTGTAAAGTGCTCTGCCATGCCCTGCCAGCTGAGATTGGTGGGCTTACTTTGTGGCCATCCACTGGTGGAGAACAAATAAGCAAGAAAGAAATGGGTTTGTATGGCAGTTGGTTGGTTGCCAAAGAGGAGAGAGATTCATATCCAATAGCATGGCTCCAAATCTGTCCCAGACTCATTATATAGCATCTATTGACTTACCTTTTCTCTAAGGATGAGATCTATCTCACCCTTGGTCTTGTAGCTGGGATGAATTTGGTCATCCAAATGAATTAGCATCCTTTAGTGGAAAAAACGAGGACCTATTTATTAGATGAAATCACAGGAGCTGCCCCAACACAGGTAACTAAATGTAGAATCAGAATTGAAGAAAAGAGCCCTGAAATGCTTTTCTAAGGAAACTTTGTTATATTGGGCAAGTGCTTTCGTAAGCCCTTAGTTGTCTTTGACAGACGAGAACTGCTCTCCTTGGGTGAGGGAGCATCCACAACACTCGGAAACAGGCAGCAGCCAGTCTCCTGTCGCTGTCGCTGCGGAGCAGATGACACCAATGCAACCCTTCCTCTGTTCTTCCTCTGTCCAGGTCAGAAAGGCTTCTGCCCAGTCCAGCTGCTCTGACCCGACTGTGTTAATGCTGTGCCCCCTGCGTGTCAGAGGTAGTCTGATGTTTTCACTGGAGTCACCCGATGACCAGGTGGTGTGGCAGCTGGGTCTTGTGGGTGTCCTACACTTACTTATGTTGCCCTGTGTCCTTGATGGCAACTTCTACTGGTAGTAGATGGCAGCAAGTAGGATTTAGCAAGTTGACTCTTTTATTCATTTTCCTTCTAATGGACTGCAAACAATCTGGTTTCCACCACAGTAAATGAGAGCTGGGAAGAAAGCTAAAAGCCCAAGAGCTTGAACCATACACCAGCAGCTACAAAGCAAGACTTGGGAAAAGGAAATGCAGAAATATGACTTAAGCAGACGATTTATTGATTTAAACTTCACACTGTGACAATCCTTAAACTAATTTTATGTAACGTGATGAATTAGAGGCTGAGCTCTTGGCAGCTTGCTTGCAGGCCCACAGAAGAGTCATTGTTTCTCTTAGCGGTTACATAATTTCCCACTATTAATTATTCCTGAATCTTTGGCTTGCATGGTGACCTCCAAGCATTGGAGAAAATCTCTAGGTAAAATTGGAACTTGAAACATAGATGTCCTTTTAAAAAGACAAAAGCAAACCCCACCTACCAGGCACATCCCAGAACTGAGAGGAATAGAGAGGGCTGTGTTTATTTCAAGAGCAAAGAAAAAGCAAGCTGCTGCTCCTGTTCTTTCTCTCCATTGTTGTGGCAAAGTTCTGTATCACTTAGTAAAGAAACATGGAAATAAATTTAAAAATGAGAAGTTCTGGCTGGATAAAAGGAGACACTTCTGCACCCTGAGGACAGCAAGCAGAGGAACAGGCTGTGGTTGCACAGGCTCCATCCTTGGAGACTTTCAAGACCTGATGGGACAAAGCCTGGAGCATTCTGCTTTGACCTCACAGCTGATCCAGCTTGGAGTGGGAGATTGGACTAGAGACCTTCTGAGGCCATCCCAACCTGAACCTTGAGCTGAAAGGCATGTTGGTGCAGCTGTTTCTGCTGGTCCTGGAATTAAGTGAGAGGCTGTGGCAGGGAAATCCGGAGTGCAGGATTTGGGCAGGACAGGAGCTGGTGTACCACAAGCCTACTCCTGTGCTTCTCCAGCTGCATCAGCTGCTCCAGGAAGAGAGGAGGCCCCTTGCTGCTCTCATCAATGCACAGCCAGAGCTGCAGATCAGGGCTTGCAATTACATTGAATCCAGCTGAGTGCAGTTAGACTTTCCGATTTGGAAAATAACAGGTCAGTATGTTCAGGGGAACATTTTTCAAACCCCAGATGTTCTGGAGGAGAGAGAAACTTGGAAAGGAGCAATGCTGAGAGGGAAAGAGCTAGCTGAAAAGTGTACGAGAGGGGAATGTGCAGCATGGTAGGACAGCAAAGTTAAAGAAGGCCAATGCAACTCCATCAAGATTACTGTGCAGATTTCTGGGTATCTCATTACTAAAAAGTTATTAACAGCTTGGAGGCAGTTTAGGAAACAGCAATAAAAGTGATTTAAGGTGCTAGTGTGAAGCAATTTAGAAAATAGGAAAGCAAGAAATGTGCTCCATTTCAGCTAAAGGCCTCTCTGTGTTTAAAGATTATTAAGGGAAGGAGGAATTTTTTTTAATGGAAAGACAATGAACTATGGAATGAGGAGAAGGAAATGCAAAGGGCAAAATTAGACCAAAAGTGAGCAAAACCCACCTTTGAGCAAGATGTTGGGGGTGGTATGCCAACCTCCCCAGCAGTGGGGATGGCTGGCAGCGCCAGGTCCCTGGGGTCAGGCAGCTGCCTGGTGTAGCAGAGAGGTGCCTGCAGGCTCTGGTGACAATATCCCTGATGGGTGGCTAGGCTGACAAGCTCCTAGCTAGAAATGTTGAGTTAAGTGGCTGAAAATTGGGTTGGGATGAATCTAGGTCACTGTTTTTTATTGTTTTGCTGAGGATGGGGAAGTCCAGGGTTAATCATTAAAATACCTTCTCCAAGACCTTGCAGCTGAAAAATGGGTCAAAACAACGCCCCGGTAACTGCCAGTGACACGAGCCTTGGCAGCAATTGTGCGATCATTACAGCGTTCCCGGGCTGTGTCCTCCCACCCGTGCACTACCAGATGCTAGAGAGCGGTTCACAAAAGAATTGCAGGGGGAAAGAGAGGTAACACAGCACGATCAGGAATACACCCAGCTGTGTTCCCGTGCGCATTGAAGGTATTTATTAGGGCCTGGTTTAGATGCTTGTGCGGTGTCACACAGGAATATGTGGGGTACAGGAGGTGCACACCTACAGCATCTATCTCGCGTGACTGCTCTCATGGCAGACAGTATTAAGTCTCCATATCTGTTTTTTTTTTTCTCCCTGCTTGACACTTATTTCTTCTTTAATTGGCTTTATTGGAATTTCTTCAGTCAGCAACTCTATCAAGACAAGGCTGATTTTTGCTGCTTGTAATGTGAGTGTTTATCTAGAATAATTCTAGCTGCAGAAGTGTGGAGACACCTACTCACATTAACTGCTGTTCCTGGGGCTTGATTCGATTTCTTCAAAATGCAGTTTTTCTGCATGTTGGACCACTTCCAAAAAAATGTTTGCATGCAGTTCTTGCCAGCAGAAATTGCAGCCCCGCTTATCATGGGCAGTACAGGTATTTCACATATGAGCTGTGCAATGGGGCTCCACAGTGGGCACAAAGCAAACGTTATCCAAGTGAAAATAAGCTCCTGATTTGTCATCCCAGATCAGAAACCGGTTTCTGCCATCTCAGGTCTTCAAAGAGGGAGAGAGAAGGAAAGCCCTGGCAGGGGATGAGGGGCCAGCACAAGCCTGGAGCTGGGGAGCTCTGTGGGGAACTCCAGCAGGGCTGGATGCGCACCCCTGAGGAGATTCCTCAGTTGCCATCATAGCCCAAAGCCCATCGAGGATGCTGGAGAGCCCAGGAGAGCCCACAGTCGTCGCAAGTGCCCATACAAGCTTCATTGTCCGGAAAGCCAGGGACCAGGCGTGTTTTCCGAGCACTCCCAAAACCAGCAGCCTCACCAGGCGAGCTCCCTGCCAGCTGGGAGGGAGGGGAGGAGGGAGGACGGTGGCTGGCACCTGGGCTTTTGTGTCACATCCACCAGCGCTGCTTGGCATTAGCAGGTCATACAGCCTGACAGCCAGGATCTGCAGATTAGTCTGTTCTCCAGTGCTGCAGGAGCAGAGGGGCTGGATGACAGTCAGAGAGAGCTTGATGTTGACGGGAGTCGCTCTTTAGTGTAAGGAGGTGGTATTTTAAGATGTGTTTTCAATCCTTTTCATTTTGTCTGGGTTTCTTTAACACATGCATCAAACTGTTCCCATCGCTCTTGGTTCAGGCAGACTCAGAGGTGCAGTCTGCTCCGTAGCTTTTGCTTGTGGAAGGAAGATTTCAGATTTCTTTTGTCTGACACCCAGACCAGTAGGTCCCCACTATTCCCCTGTCCCTGAGGGATGCTCGTGTCTCTAACTGGTGTAGCATGGGAGTGTCTCATGGATTTTCTCTTATGATTCCTGGGGAGCAAAGAGATGTTATCCTCCTTTTCCACATGCTGCAGAGCCCACAGATGACCTGTTGCTGAACCAGGGCCTGAGCTACTTGTTGAAGCAATCCTCCCCAGCTTTTCACAACCTCCTTCAAGGTGCCTCTGTGACATGTGGACATCCAACTGAATTCTGCATTGCTCATGACCAGGAATGAATCTCTATACTGTACTTGAGCTGGAGCCTAGATCTTTTCAGGCAGCACAGTTGCAGGGTTTTCTTTTAATTGGCAAACATGTAGATGACAGAATATTTAGGGCTATAAATGATTTGACACCATTCCCACCTCTCTTTTGCACAGTGGGAGGCATGCAGGAATAGCTTTCCCCTNTGGACTATATGATCTTTAGAGATCCCTTCCAACCCAAGAGATTTTTTATTTCTATGAAACCTATCTCTGTCTATAGTAGGCCATGTCTACCCTGGTTTAAATCCCCAAACAACCTCTGTGGAGACAATACAGGTACAAGAGAGTCCCTTTTACTAACCATCCTTTTCCTAGCTCTGTTTCAGCATTCAGGGCACCTGGGTGGCTGCAGGCTATGGAACCAAAATGACCAAATGTTAACTCATTAAACCCCCCTGTTTTCCCATGAATACGCACTGCCCTGCCAGCTGACAGGTAGAAGTATAAAACTACCTGCTAAAGAAAGACGTTTTGGCAACATGGACCCAATTCTTTTCACCTGACAACACCGTTTCCCTGCAGTGATCCATCTGGAGTGAAACGTCCACCTTCCCTACGCTGGAAGCGCACAAGTTTCCCATGAGACACAAGGGGGGCAACCAAAGCCAAACCTAACGGCATTTAAAATGGGATGATGATGGGACCCTGTGTCTGTCTGAGCCCCCAGCTGGACCAGTAATAAAATGAACCCCCTGCAGATGCTACTGAGAAGAATGTAACTTTCATCTTTTTCCACTTTTTCACTGTAGTCTTATGGGGAAAGGGAGGGGGACAGGGACAAGGGCTGTGGCTTTGCACAAAATTAGACCCATTTTGGCTTTCCATTATTTTTTCTGAGCAGCAGTCCTGAATCTGCTGGGCCTCCTTCACACAAGTTACCCTGAGTTTCATGATGACACTAATAGATGTTAAACGGGTAGCACACAGAACCAAAGTGAGGACCTGGCTTCCAGAAAATAGAAATGAAAAGTTGTTCCATCAGTGTGGAAAAGATAAAAAGATTTTTCTGTACAAGAAAAAAGGGAAGCAAAGGAACCAGGGAGAGGTGTGGAAAAGCTTGCAGTTCAGGGCTATCGCCTATACATCTGCTCTGTGGTATTTCTGCAGGGCTGGATGGGATCAAGCGATTCCCAAGTAACATCACGCATCTGCTCTTGCAATAGCTCAAACCCGTGCTGCCTCGAGGCCCAGCAGCGCATGGGACTGGTGCTGGTAAGTGTGGGAGTTATAGAGGGGAGCTACCCCTCTACAGGCAGCACCGGTATAGGGATGATGGCTTTATGCACAGTTTTGCGCTGATTTAAACCAGTTTGTATCGATCAGGCTTGTACGTGCTATCCGCTGGATAGAAATGTCCACCTGGGTGTCTGCCGTTACTGCATGGCACCTGTTTTTAATTTGAGAGGAGATGTTTTCCCTACAGTTCTTCCTTAGCTGCTTCACATGCGGATGGACAGGGTTTGAGGTTTAAACACAGCGGTCTCAGACTATCTGCTAGGCAAATAGGTGCTTGGCAGCAAATTGCTCAGCTCTTCCCTGGTTCTCGGGTGGGCTTTGCCCTGCCATGGACAACTGTGGCTCCCATGCTTAAGCAGATAAGGTAGGACTGCAGCAAAGGCACGTTTCTCACAGCACTGGGTCAACGCCTCTTCCAGGTGAGTCCTAAGTAGCTTCCATTTCTGGAGCTGGGAAAGGTGTCTGCTAGCCACCATCTTTCATGTCCTCACTGCTTGCTTAAAATCACAAACTAAATCTCTATGAAAGATTTGTAACATCTTTTGATACCCGTCAAAAGGCACTCTACTTCCTCTCAGAAGAGCCCCTGCTCTTTGGCAACACTTTGTTTTCTCTGGAAGAGCCTGAACTGTTTGAGAAACAGCTCCTGGGTCCAAGCGGAGATGAGGCTATGTGAGAAAGCTGATGGTGAGGGAAGAGAGTTCCTTCCTGGTTGTTTAGCATTGTTTCTCCGTCATCTCCCACAAGCAACAAGAGCAAGCGGCAGTGCCAGGAGGATGCCACGCTGAGCTCTGAGGGCTGACTCCTCCTGGAATTGCATCCCACCAGGCAGCCCCTCATCCTCGCCATCACCCTCACCCACCAGGCTGCTGCTGCCATGATGGCTTCCTTCTACCAGGCAAAGAACATCATTGAGCCTCGGCACCAAGGGGAATACAGTTCTCCAGGTGTGCTTTGATGCTGCTCTTCCCACAGCGAGAACTCAGCTTCCAACACTTCTGGGCAAAGGTTGGGTTTGGATCAGTTTAGGGAGGGGCTTGAGTTGTACAGTAGNTGGGGGGTGGGGGGTGAAAACAAAGGGCACCTCTAGCTCTGCCCTTCCACCGCCGTCAGAGCCTCCGCGCTTTGGGAGCTGTGCCTAATTCATCCAGGCGAACGACGCGTGGCTCCGCGACGCCCGAGTGACACCATGCGCCAGGCAGGATGCGGAGCAGGGGCTGTCGCAGGCAGGGAGACATAAGAAAAACTGACTCCACCCAGCCCGCTCGGGATTGCTGTAATGTATATGTTGCAAGTTCAGCAGATAATTAGTATTAGCCCTTTATGTGGGTTAAGATGATGTGCACGTCACGACACTTTAATATTATGCGTTCCTATCCTACAGCTAAATAAGTAATTGCTGGCCTGGTTGGCCTATGCCCTGTTAAGAGATAAATGAAGTCAGCTTCTCCTTTCTGCAGCTTGCAGTCATCTTTTTATTACTCATCCAGACCGCAGTGTGTCTCCTTGTTTTCCACCCTGTTCCCAGCGTAGGCATCTCCTGCTGGGGTCTGTTGTGCCACAAAGCCCCACATCACCCCCTCCTCCAAGTTTACAGGCTTGGATATTAATCTCACCCAGCATGTTCCTCGGGTTTAATTTAACGTAACGAGATGTGAGGTGGAGTGGTTTGACAGCCATTGAACACACAGTTCAGCCGTCCTTTATGTCAGGGCAGCGGTTCCTGGGAGCAAGGCAGAGCAGAGAGCGGGAAGCAGGAGCTGTGTCTCTTCACCGTGTGCATGACCCAGCACTCCCGGGGTGCAGCTTCCCGCTCCCCCCAAGCCGGTGCGAGCTGTGGCTGGTGTTCCTCACCCATCCTGCCAGCCCTCACCCGCCACAGCTCCCTCCCTTCTCTGTCAGCTCTAGCAGCTGCGGGTGAGGTGGGTGAGAACACCCTCGCCTGGGACCTGCAGGGTGATCTGGAGCCGTGCACCTTAGGGGGCTCTGAACTGTCCCCAAACTGCATTGAAACTGGTCAGCTATAGTCTCAACCTTATTGTCTCCAAAACTGGGTGGCCAAATTCAAGTTGCCTCTTGGGGATGGTCCCTGTGCTGGCCCCTGAACCATGCCCCAGTGTTATTTGGGAGACTGCAAGTTGGCCCAGGCCAAAACCATGCCAGGGACCATCCTAGCAGCTCAGCAGGGCAGACCATCACGGTCCAATGCCAGGCAGCTGCTGTGGTATAGTTTACCGGTACAGGTTCAGCCCTGAGTGCTCCTGTCATGTACAGAGGAGCCTAGAGAGTGATTGAGCACCTAAAACGCTTACACGGGAGCAGCGTGGTCCCCTGTTAGGGCTGTAGTTTCATAGAGCTGCTTTTCTGCAGGATGTAAGCCAGCGCCTCCTCCCCTGCCTCTGCTGCTCCCAAATCCCTCCTCACAAACACCCTGTGAACGGGACCAGGGGACCAGTCTGAGCTGAAATGAATCCCCCCCCCNAACAGCTCCTGGGTCCAAGCGGAGATGAGGCTATGTGAGAAAGCTGATGGTGAGGGAAGAGAGTTCCTTCCTGGTTGTTTAGCATTGTTTCTCCGTCATCTCCCACAAGCAACAAGAGCAAGCGGCAGTGCCAGGAGGATGCCACGCTGAGCTCTGAGGGCTGACTCCTCCTGGAATTGCATCCCACCAGGCAGCCCCTCATCCTCGCCATCACCCTCACCCACCAGGCTGCTGCTGCCATGATGGCTTCCTTCTACCAGGCAAAGAACATCATTGAGCCTCGGCACCAAGGGGAATACAGTTCTCCAGGTGTGCTTTGATGCTGCTCTTCCCACAGCGAGAACTCAGCTTCCAACACTTCTGGGCAAAGGTTGGGTTTGGATCAGTTTAGGGAGGGGCTTGAGTTGTACAGTAGGTTGTCTTTTTTTTTTTTTCCCCTGTGGCTGACTCCTCCACATTACGAGATGTACGTGTTGTGTGGGTGGAAGACAGAATTAATTAGTCATCAGGACGGAGCAGCACTGGTTAGCAAAATCTGCTTCTCTGTGCAAAATCAGCTCCTCCTTCTCCAAGGGATCTGTCAGCAACACTGCCTATTTCCCAAGAGAATTCGGCATTGGCGCAGGTAGATCTCTACTAGCATTTAATCCAATGCATCAGGAAAAACTGGGGGGGGGGGGGGGGGGGGGGGGGGNTTATGTCAGGGCAGCGGTTCCTGGGAGCAAGGCAGAGCAGAGAGCGGGAAGCAGGAGCTGTGTCTCTTCACCGTGTGCATGACCCAGCACTCCCGGGGTGCAGCTTCCCGCTCCCCCCAAGCCGGTGCGAGCTGTGGCTGGTGTTCCTCACCCATCCTGCCAGCCCTCACCCGCCACAGCTCCCTCCCTTCTCTGTCAGCTCTAGCAGCTGCGGGTGAGGTGGGTGAGAACACCCTCGCCTGGGACCTGCAGGGTGATCTGGAGCCGTGCACCTTAGGGGGCTCTGAACTGTCCCCAAACTGCATTGAAACTGGTCAGCTATAGTCTCAACCTTATTGTCTCCAAAACTGGGTGGCCAAATTCAAGTTGCCTCTTGGGGATGGTCCCTGTGCTGGCCCCTGAACCATGCCCCAGTGTTATTTGGGAGACTGCAAGTTGGCCCAGGCCAAAACCATGCCAGGGACCATCCTAGCAGCTCAGCAGGGCAGACCATCACGGTCCAATGCCAGGCAGCTGCTGTGGTATAGTTTACCGGTACAGGTTCAGCCCTGAGTGCTCCTGTCATGTACAGAGGAGCCTAGAGAGTGATTGAGCACCTAAAACGCTTACACGGGAGCAGCGTGGTCCCCTGTTAGGGCTGTAGTTTCATAGAGCTGCTTTTCTGCAGGATGTAAGCCAGCGCCTCCTCCCCTGCCTCTGCTGCTCCCAAATCCCTCCTCACAAACACCCTGTGAACGGGACCAGGGGACCAGTCTGAGCTGAAATGAATCCCCCCCCCCCTCTTTGGAGAGGAGGGAGGCGATGTCAGCCAGAGCGCGTCGCAGATGCAGTTTGCAGCACAGCTGCAGATGGCTGAGCTGGTACAGCAGAAGGGCAGCACCCTCCAGCGACGCCAGCAGGCGATGTGTGTGGCTAACCCAGTCATCGCTGCTGAAAACAGCCTCTCATGAACCCACAGCTGGAGTTATCGCTGGCAAAAATATCTAGCTTACCTAATGTGTCAGCAGGTACTAAACGGGACGTATAGCCCCAGCTGCATCTCAGGCGAAGCACGCCCAGCCTTGCCCCGGTCTGCAGCAACATCCTCTGGCCAGTGAAGGAATTAGGAACAGGCAGTGGATGGGAAGTGGGCAGGGATGCAGGGAGTTCCCACACTTCTCCTCTCCTGTCAACTAAAATACCAGCTCCCAGCTATTCTGCCCTGTGCTTAGTGTGTAGATCAGGAATGGTTTCAGGCCAAAAGTGATCCATGCTCTGCTGAGTGATGTTGGGGGAAAATGCTCAGTCAGCAGTTTTGTGAGTCCAGCTGCAACACAGCTGTGCTGAGAGGGTGACACTAGCTGAGGGGACAGAAGAGCTCGCTGCTTGCTGGGCTTTGGTGAAGTTTCAGATGCTTTTAAAAAGACAAGGAAGTTAAAGTGAAAGAGAGGGAGACCTTTTGCTCAGCAACTGCCAGATCCATACCTGGAAATTAACTGCAGAACCTGAAATAATCTGACTTTGGACTTTTCACTTAGCTGCTTCCTTTAGCTGTTTGGAGTTCAAGGAGTCCCAGATGTTCAGCTGGAAAAGACCTTTTCTGAAGTCCCCCTGGCCAGTGGAGCACGGCTCCCTACACGAATGTAGGAGAACATCTTGACTCAAGGGCATTTTTGACCATTAATACAACCAGGAAGAAAATGCTGAAATAAATTGCTAACAGCACTGAATTAGAAAGATCAAATTTCTGTTGGGGGAAGCATATTTTAACAAGAGTAGAAAAATAAACCTATCTGAATTCCTGTAAGAAACTAATGGGGTATGACATGAAATGTCCCCGCAGGACATTTGTGTTTGCAGCTGGCACCGGCCAGCCATGAGATGACGCCGTGCCACACCAATCTGCAGAAACAACATTTATCTGGCTGAAAAAAGCAGGCAAAGCTTTCAGGACTTGCGGGTTTTAAAAATATATGATAGTCCCTCTAGAAGATGGTGAATACACCCTCTACCTGTGTTATTCCTGTGCTGTGACTGGGGCGATCGGCTTACTGTAATCACACCCCGTCTCCAGTCAGAGGGAGTGACGGCGCTGTGGAAAAAGCAGTTAATAGCAAGACCCTAACATGTCTGCGTGATTTTTCCATTTCAGGAAACCAATCGGGAAATGCCTGAGGCCACGGCCTCTCCCCTGCTTTCCACTGAGCGCTGCCGCCCTGCTCTTTTTCCATGTTGAGCAAAAAAATGAGGAAAAAGCATACACAACTAAACGGAACTGGCAAACCTGACAATGGACGTTTGATGCTGGTCAGGAGGTGTTGGGGTCTGGTCCAAGCTGGGTTCATGTTCCCCATCAGGATTTGGTTCCCAGCCCGTTGTTGTGATGTGCTTTCACTCTTTTAATTCCCAAGCACTGTCTGAATGCAATAGAGGAGGCTCAAACCTTTAAATGCAGCCGCATCCCCTTCCACCAGCCCTTGCCACCTGGCCTGACCGCCCATCGGGGCTGCCACCTTGCTGCTGGATGACAAAGTGCATCGGGGTTCAGGTGGGAGAGCACAACATTGATGCACATCACACCCAGGAGAAACCCAGCCGCGACAGCAGAGCGCCGAGTCCTGCTTGCAGGCAACCGCTCTCTTCTGGCTGGTGGCAAACCTCTCCTCTCCTCCCACCAGCCAGAATCTGCTCCTCCACAGGCTATTTCTCATCAGACTTTGCTACTGTAGTATCTCCTCCTTGCCTTTCCTCCTCCTCCCTCAACCTTCCCCCATTAGCTCTGCTCAATCAACACACCCTTTCTTCTCTGAATTTTCTTTGCTCATCCCCTAGTTTGCACAGCCGAACAGGGCAAAGCAAGCAAGTTCCCACCACGAGGCAGAAATTATAAATGACTGGCCAGGAAACCGGCAAGACCGAGAGAAATTGCCCTTAGAATTTCTAGCAAGGAACTAGTGACGCAGTGAAGCTGGTATCCCTTTCCAGAAACCTCCTCCACGGGCCTCATGGGAAGGGTGGGACTGCAGTTTGCACAACAACCTAAAAGACTAAAGCGCATCCAGTAAACAAGCGAAATTTGGTGTTGCAAACCGTTTCCTCCCTCCTGCTCTCAGGCTAGTGACTTTTTAGGCCTCGAGGAGTCAGAACAGAAAGCCCACGACTGCGGTCTCAGCAGGACCACGGCCACCTCAGGTTCAGGTAAAGAAAGTGCTACCAAGAAGAGCTTCAGGTTTGCCCTGAAAATCTCTAAGACTTCTCTTGCATGTCTTTTATATCTTTGAAAACCACTGGTAATTCTTCACTGTCTTTCAAAGAACTGGTCTGGGTGCAACCGGAGATGTGATCTTCCTTCCCAAACAAGAGGCGGCAGCAGCAGCAGCTGGACAAGGAGACACACAAGATGCTGGGCATCGCCGTCACCTCGGGGGCGGCACAGCTGCGTGCTACAACCACTTGGCCACCCTGGGCGACCGAAGCCCCACATGCCTGCTTCAGGCTGAAATCTGAGGGCCCTTACAGATATCTCTGCGCTGCAAGGCTTGCTGGTGTTCCCACCCCAGGTTTGCACTGGGTGTGACCATGACCCAGGGCAGCCGAGGTGATGCTATGGGTTCCTCACCATCACTTCTGCCAGAGGAGAAGGTCTGCAGCAGGGACCTGGGCACGGTGATCCCCCTACACCACCCCAGGGGCCACATCTTAAATTCTTCACCCTTTCTGGTTTGCCCCCGTCATTAGTTCACTAACATCTACTGCCATGGTATACTGTCTCTATAGATTTTTGTAAAGAAAGATGGGGGCGGCTCTGTTGCCTTTCTGATATGTGATTACCCAGAATATCTATCACTTCAGCATAGAGCTAAAATACCACTTTACGCACAGGAAAATTCACGGCCAATATAATTGCTATTTTTAAAGATCCAGCCACGATATTCACATGTGGAGACAGAGGGGGAAATGGACAACAGCAGCCTCTGTTCCCGTAAGCAAAGATAAATGGGGGAAGCCAGGAGGACTGCTCATAAACGAGAGTCACCCAGGGGAGAAGGTGGTGCTGGGCTGAGCTCCCGTTCATACCGCAGGAGGGTTTGGAGTTAAAAGGGCAAGGAACAAATATGACAATACAAGATCTCTATTTTTTTTCCATTCCCAAATCTTACTTTCTTTGAGGCTTTTCTTTAAAAGTCATCTAAAAAAAGGGTTCTCATACTCAGCCCTGCCAAGTTAAATAATGGTGAATTTATTTGGTATTAGTTATCCTTACCCCACGGACATGCAGCTTGGCAATGGAAGCGATACACTTCTAGAAGAGCAAAACTGCGGCATGCAAAGCAGAAGGTCTTGGGTCCTAAATATTTGTTTCTATTTTTAAATTTATTACTTTAGTCTAATGACTTTTGTGCATCTGCATGGAGCAGCAAACAGCACGCAACTTCCAAAGCCGAGCTAAGATGAAAGAAGCCGGTGATTTTTGGCCTTGTCACCAGATGATATAGATGCAGCTGTTATTTTT